>BPUM01001231.1:0-62142 GCA_020521455.1 Prunus kanzakura | reverse complement strand
CAGGCTTGTTTACCATAAGATATGAATTAGTGGGATTATAAGGGAGTGAGTTCATGACATCATCAAATATGCATAATTTATCTTATATTGTTCATTTTGTGTTACGTGATGCATGATACTTTGATTAACTGCGATAATTGACCTTGAGGGATGTTGTTTGACTGTACCCTACTGGGTGTTAAAATGCTCACACCCTAACATAATGTGCAGTATGCAAGGCAAGGATTGAGAAAGCGGGTTTTCCACCAAGTTAGTAGGCACTTGTTGTGTGTGGTTGAATTGTGTAATATTAATAAGTAGTCAACTGTTAGATATGCATCTTAGTATGTATATTGAACTACAAGCTATTGTGACTCTAATTCTGTATTGTTAAGTTTTTATTTTTTGGCTCTATTTCTCATAATACCATTGTTATAGGGACTTATTCTTATAACTATGGTATGACTCTCACCCTGATTCGGAAATATTCTTTATTTCCGGATTGGAGTGTAACATAGCCTCACTCCACAATGTAATTTCAGGATTCAAGAATTGTGTGCATGCAACATGTTAATGACTAATTTTCATTTTAAAATTAACATTATGAATTAGTTTAACGATAATATATCAAAGGATTAAGCTGCTACATCCATGATCGTATAAATTTATATACTTAATAAATAGTATACGTTGAATAATCCAAATGCCATACCCTAACATCTTCAAGAAGATAATAGCAAGTTAGCAACTATACTAGCTGTAGCTAGTTTGCTTATCATTTCCCGGGAGCCCGAAGAGAAACTAACTACATGCAATTCCAATGAGGTTATTTTTTTGGTCGAAATCAATTTCAATGAGGTTGGTTTTTAATTGTGAAGGCTCAAAGCTGTACAATTAAAGACCCAGCAAGCTTGAAACCACTTTTGCCACCTTTTTCCCAAAATGGAAGCTTGAAATTCCTCCCACTCTAAAGCAAGTCGCTATAACCTTGCGGACTCTGAGGAGCCCAATTAAGGAGCTTGAATTTCAAGACGCCCTTTTCTAGCTTGTCTCTAGCTTTGCTGCTTTTCTCTTTTGTATGCTGGTGCCAAAATAAATGCGTGGCTAGCTCCTGTCAGATCAGATCAGATCTCATCCATCCATATCCAATGCTTTAATATTATTCTTCTTCCTTACATTTTAGCGACTTTTTACTATTGATAAAAGTGCCCTAACAGGCTACCCCACCCTTCAAAGTCCCTACTTACACACCCAGATTATTGTTTTTGTTCTTTTCAATAGTATTTATACTGCTTGTTTGAATCGAACTAGTTAAAATATATATATATATATATATATATATATATATATATATATATATATATATATATATATATATATATCACCATTTTGGATGACCAGTTCCAAAAAGAAGATTCAACCCATTTGTTTGTAGCTTTCTTTGCCTAGATATTCCTTTTACAGAAGACAAAATGCTCACATGGATAATGTAGTTGACGTTTTTATCTTAGGTTAACTTTCATCTAACAAGGGCTTATAAGGGATGAGTTGCTCTATGAATTGCCAATTAATTTCGGGGTGAAACTTTTGTTTCTTTCATATTAAAATTAAGCTCGTGTATGAATATTGGATCATATTTAATTAACTAGGTAGATTTACTCAAATCTTGCATATTGTTGGGGCCTTTCACAATGTGGCTCAATAATCTGAACCGTCTAAATTAAGATTCCCTTTTAAAATTGTGACTGCAAAAATAATAATAATAAAAAATGTTTGACCATTTGATTATCACTATGTGAATTTCAATGGTGGTCGGAATTAGTATGATCATATATATATAGGGAATGAGATTAAAAATACAAGACTTGTTTTACCAATTGATTTTGTGCCTCAAAATCTTACAAACTTAACTATGACAAGCGGATCGATGAATCACATTTGTCGATACATGAACGATGAATTCGCATGAAAAAAAAATCCACATTGAATTTAATTCTAATTTCTTGTATATCCATACATATTGAATGTAAAACCGCAGAAAATTGTAATGTTACATCATAGGTTTCTGGTAACACAAGTTAAAACCCTAGAATGATTGCGTTGTGCATGCGCATTTATAAATAGAGCAGCAAGAATTATAGCATATATAGATGCAACGAAAGCGACCTGGTGTATTGCACTTGAAAACAAGAGGATGACATAAGAGACTTGTCCCACCGTCTGATCCACGTTAACTAGAGGCTGATGCAATACCTGCATGGTGTTTCAACTCTATTCACTCTCCATATTAGCTGTAAGTTTTTATTTTTATTTTTATTTTTATTTTTTCATTATCAAATTTGGTCAATGTTCTGGTTCTATATGTGCAATCTACGCATTATTGGAGAAATTTGTGAGTGTGAGAGTCACAATGACACGTGTTATTAATTTAATTACGTGTCATGAATTTAGTATATAGTGTTAATAAATAGATATATGTGTTATAATAAGACTCTAGTGGTATCTCCAAGTGATGTGACCGTCCACGGTGAGCCAAAATTAGTTTAAAATAGATTTAATGTTAGCTGATTATGGTTAAAGCACTTAAATAAAATAAAAGTGAAAAAGCTTAGCTCCTAAAAATTGAGAAGGAGCTTCTCCTTACAACCAATGTGGTTTTGACACATGTCAAATTCTTTTAATATTCTTTTTTCTGTTGTTGAAATTTTGTCAATGTTGCTGGAATTTGACAATGGTCAAAATCCCTCCTCCTTAATTTTAAGTGACATATCTGCAGAACTTTTTATTTTTTTTAATTTTTGATGAATTATTTTTGCATATGTGTCAAATTGTGATTTGCAGAAAGAAGATCTCCTTACATGTCAGGAGGCAAACAATATCCTAATATAAAATGCTAAACTGCTAAATACACACACTTTATTTAGCAGTGTTGATAAACTATATATATACATTATCAATCTGATGAATGGCTTATTTTGTTTGACTTTGGTCACTTAAGAGGTTTGCCCTGTGGGGAGAAAAATCCTAGCCGCTAAGAGAGAGAGAAAGAAAAAGAGAGAAAGCTTCAAAATCCGGAGGTTTTCCCTCGAATCTTGTTGGATCTTCGATTTTTTCTCTTTTTAGTGGACCTATGTGGATTTATGGTAGATCCACTGCTCATTGGTGCGTTGAGGCCCTAGAGTAACTAGGTGACACACTCTATATCATGTCCCGAAGGAGAATTAGGGGCGGTTGGTTTTCCCTTTGCCAGCATTGCTTTAGCATTTTTATTTTGGTTTAGTTTGTTCAATAAAAGTCCAAGAACTCTATGAGTTTTCTGTGTTTTTTTTTTCTCATGATTTCAGAAACTTAGTTGAGTTTGCTAGGTGTTCTTAGGCTTTTTAGCAGAGTCATACCGGTTAGCGGCTAGTTTTTGTCATTATTGTCATTACACTAGATTCGAAGAATATTATGGTGGTTGAAAGGGGTTATATAGAAGTCATTTTAAGAATAATTCTCTCCAGATCATTTCAACTTATCGTTTGGCTCAGGGTACTGGGCTTTATAACTAGGGAAGTTTTACCTATATCTACCATATTGTTATTGGGATTAGGGGCGGAGCCACAAAAAGACCGGTGTGGTCTTGGGTCCCCTTCATTTTTATATTAAAAAATATTATATATTAATATCTTTTATGATACTAATATTTCTAGGGTTTTCTCTTCAAGTTTACATTGATCTAAAAATTTACTATACGTATTATTATTTTTTACACAAGTCCTTCAAATCTAAGAGTCATTTTCACCCATTTCTCTAGATTCGTGACTATTTATTCTCTTATTCTCCATAGAGTATATTATCAAGTTTCAAATATTTTTTTGGCCAAATTATCAAGTTTCGATTGGGTTGACTCACTTGAGTAAGATTGTTAATCTTTCTCTTTTCTTTTTTTTTATAATTGTTTTCTCTTTGCCTATGTTTTGTTAGGGTTTGGGAAAATTTGAATTATTCTCTATTGAGTTCAATGGATCTTTCAACAAATTTGTGGATTACCAAAAGAAAAAAAAAGTGTAAATATTTCATTACATATGTATTATGTATGATGTTTTGGTATTTTCGGTTACTTTGGAATGTATTGTGACTTCGAAATTTTTTTATAAATATTTTGTAAGAGGCTCCCTTATACATGAAATCTTGACTCTACCATTGATTGGGATAACTTTTTATCCACAAAAAAAAAAAAAAAAAAGGCTAGCCCGAAGGGGAATTAACTAAAAGCTAGGATTTAAAATCACTAATAAATCTCTAGTTATTTCCCTTTTAAAAGCTAGCTATATAGCTAATTAATAAAGATAACTGGATTTATTATTAAAACTTGCATTAATTCATGGAAATGGTTTGATGTTTCTTTTTCGGAGATGTTGTGGTCTAAAGATAAAATAATTAAGCTTTTTTTGAATACACAAGATAGTCTAAACTATAAGAGAACAAGGAATTTCTCACTCACATTATTAAGAAGTTATGGAGATTCGAATTTAAAATCACTGATTTGCAAGTCAACGTCATTTTCTACCTTGACAACAATGAAGCTTTTTAATTGTGTACGTGGGTTGTGTGTGTGGGGAGACTAAAAATCAACCAAACCAAACATCACTCTCCCACACGAAAGGCAAAAGAAGTCCAAAATTGACTGATAAAGAGCAGTGAAAGTAATTTTATCTCAACAAGAGAGAATGATGAAGCAAAAAGCAGCAGCAGCGGCAGGATTTCAGTGCTTGTACTGGTCAGCGGCCAGCCCAGCCATATATATGTAAAAAATAAATATATTGGGAGAAAACCCTAGCAGTGTGGCAAAAGCCTGCAAGCTCTCAGTAGGTGCAATCCTTGACCCTAGACCAGCTTGCCAGAAAAAAGATAAATAAGATTTCAACCCTTTGATCTCCCATCGTGGGCCCTACCTGACACCCAATATCTTCTCCTTTTATTTCATCAACTCATCTTTTTAGTGTACTTTGTAATTGCATCATGCATGCTCTCGCTCAGCTCAGCTCCCTTCACTAAAATTCTGCTCCAATTCTCTCTCTCTCTCTCTCTCTCTCTCTCTCTCATAAACCTTTTTTTTGTGAGTCTTGGATCAGTCTTTCTAAAGCTACAAACTAAAGAAGCTAGAGCTAGAGGGTTTTTAGTTTTTTTTTTGTTCTTCATTCTTTGTTTTTACCAAACTCATACTAATCCGATCGATGTGCTTTTGGGTGATCTTTGGTGTGATAATTGATCATACAGTCCACTTGATCAATCGATAGATCGAATTCTTCTTCCCAGTTTTTATATGTTCTAAATCAGAAGATCATCACTTGGAAAAAGCCCACAGAAAAACATGGAGATCAATATTGATTACACAAGTAAGCGGGCAATAAACACCTCTGGAGTGGATCTGGATGATGATCATGCTAGCATGGAAGACCCCATCCTCCATCAGATTTCCTCCTACGAATATTCTTCTCTTTGGCCAAACTTGCCTCTCCCTCATCATCCACTACATCAAATACCATCTTCATCCACTGCTCCTCCTCCTCCTCCTCCTCCTCCTCCTCCTCCTAATCATCATCATCATCATCATCATCATCATCAATCAATCGCTGATCATCATCATGATCATCAAATGCTACTACTAGCTGGCGGGAATAATAACAACATTTTTGTGGAATTAAATGAGCATGAAGAAGATGAAGAGGCAGGTGATGGTGGTGGTGGTGAAGAGGAGCTTGGAGCTATGAAGGAAATGATGTACAAGATCGCAGCTATGCAACCAGTGGACATCGATCCGGCCACAATCCGGAGGCCCAAAAGGAGAAACGTGAGAATCAGCGACGACCCGCAAAGTGTGGCGGCGCGTCACCGGAGGGAGAGGATAAGCGAGAAAATCCGCATCCTCCAAAGACTTGTTCCTGGGGGAACTAAAATGGACACGGCTTCCATGTTAGACGAAGCCATTCGCTACGTCAAGTTCTTGAAGAGGCAAATCCGGCTACTTCAATCATCTTCATCCTCATCGACGTCGTCAAATAATAATCATCAGCTGCGTGATCATGATCCTCAATCAGCAGCAGCTCATGATGATCATGATCATGGTCAATGCAATATTAATATTATTAATAATATTAATGGATCATCATCAGTTGGTGCTAGAGGCGCAGGGTTAGCTTCGAATTGGCCGCCGCATAATATTAATGTTAATCATATTAACACAGCACAAACACCCAACAATCATCATGCCGCAGCCACCGCCGCCACCACCACCACCTCCTCCGGTAGAAACCCTCGTCACTAGACAACGGGGCGGGTCGATCCACGCAGCTGCCTACAATTAATTACTACTACGTAATCCTGCTGCTGCTGTTGTGTGCTAATGATTAGATATATAATAGACTTGTGTGGCTGATTAATTTTATATATAATTGTGATCGTGTGGTAATTAATTAGTTAAGTAGATGTGGAAGGGAAGATGTCAGAGTCTCTCTCTTTCTCTCTCTCTCGGGTCATGTATTATGCATATGATTGTTATTTGTGTGGGAGGTAGCTATAGCTTGATAGCTTGATAGCTACATAGCTTGCTAGCTAGCAAAAGGTTTGTTAGGATTTTGTTGACTAAGGGGCTGAAGAATAATCATAACGGTTTGCTTGCCTTACGTACTAGTACTACCTTACCATACCATATATCAAATATATAAAATATATAAAACATATATTATAAATAATATCTCTCCCGGGAATAAAACAGTGACGCAATTAGTTCCTATTGAATATCATTATATATATATATATATATATATATATATATATATATATATATATATATATATATATATATATATATAATAATTTGTAATATATAGTATGTGAGATGTAATTTTGTGTATGCATGTATGATCATGTAGTACATTTGTTTCCCATTTACGTTCACTACTAGAAAAAAAAAAGACCAAGGCCACGGTTTGCCTAACCACGACAAACCTTGGTGTGTAATGGCCACTATTACTGTGCATTAAACGTTTTTGACACCTTCATTCAACACAACACTTAATCCCAATTTAATAGTGTTATATGTTTTCTTTCTTTGCTGCATCTTCTTCTATGTTTGTTCTCTTCGTCGTCATTATTCTTCTAAGAAAAATTCATTGGTTGCAAAGTAATTAGTCAAGCCTTTCATTAATTCTCCCTAAATAGACAGACAATACTACAAAAAACACTTTGCGCGACGAATGATTTTTGGTCGCGCAAAGGAAAATTTCGTCGCGCAAACTTTGAGCGACGAAATTTTGGTCGCGCAAGTTCTGGCGCGCAAAACTCGTAAAGAAAGGGTTTGCGCGACGGCGAAAATTCTTCGTCGCACAAAGACATTTTGCGCGACGAAGGATAACAACTTGCGCGACGAACCATGACGACTTTGCGCGACGAAAATAACAACTTTGCGCGATGAATCCTGAAAACTTTGCGCGACGAATATTAATTACTTTACGCGATGAATATTATACACTTTGCGCGACGAAAGTTAATGTCGCGCAAGTGCACTTTACGCGACGAATGTTAACGTCGCGCAAAGGTTTGCGCGACGAAATATTCATTTTTTTTAAAATTTTTGTTTTTGAAAATTTTAAACTAAAATAAACTAATTTAATAGTTTGCGCGACGAAATATTTTGTCGCGCAAGGTTTTTGACATTTTTTTTTATTATTTCTCTTATATCAATTTCATTATATTAATTTTTTAAAATTTAATTTAATTGTATGATTTTATTTTTCTTAATTACTTTAATTTAAATTGACATATTCAAAATAAAATTACATAAGAAAAATAGTGGTCAAATTATCCAATATACATAATATTCAAAATGTACACTTAAATTAACAAAGTACAATAATAAAATCTACAAGCCTCTTATATCAAATCCTCAACTTTAGCCATCAAAGCCTCAACAATTCCCTACAAAAAAAAAAAAAAAACAAATATTGTCAAATAACAAAACAATAACATAAAATAATGATAAATAATTGGCATAAACTCAAAACTAACTCCAAAAACACATATTAATGAAAAAAATTTAAAATTTACAGAGAAGTGAGTGTGAGAGAATTAGAGAAGATAGTGAGAGAGAGATGAGAGAGTGAGTGAGAGAGAGATGAGAGAATGAGTGAGAGTGAGAGATGATGAAAAGAGAGATGAGAGAGTGAGTGAGAGAGAGAGAGAGATAGTGAAGAGAGAGATGAGAGATTAAGTGAGAGGAGTGAGTGTGAGAGAAATGGTAGGATTTGGGGAGTGGAAAAGAGAGAAATGGTAGGATTTAGAAGACATTGAGAAAATGGTGGAGGAGTTATTTTGCTTATAAAGAACGTATCACTTTACGCGACGAAACAATATATTGGTCGCGCAAAGTGTTTAAAAAATTTTTTAAAAAAAGTTCCCATTTTCGGTGCCCGCCAAATTTTTTCAGTTTTGCGCGACGAATTTCTAGTCACCCAAACTTTTGCGCGACCAAAATATTCCCGCGTCCCATTTTTGGTGCCCGCCAAATTTTTAGGGTATACTTTGCGCGACGAATATTTATATATTGGCCGCGCAAAGTCGAAATTTTTTTTTACATTTTAAAAATCCCATTTTTGGTGCCCGCCAAATTTTTAGGGTATACTTTGCGCGACGAATATTTATATATTGGTCGCGCAAAGTCGAAATTTTTTTTATTTTAAAAATCCCATTTTTGGTGCTCGCCAAATTTTTAGGGTGTAGAAATTTTTTTTATTTTTAGGGTGTACTTTGCGCGACGAATATTTATATATTGGTCACACAAAGTCGAAATTTTTTTTTTATTCTAAAAATCCCATTTTTGGTGCTCGCCAAATTTTTAGGGTGTACTTTGCGCGACGAATATTTATATATTGGTCGCGCAAAGTCGAATTTTTTTTTAATTTTAAAAATTCCATTTTTGGTGCTCGCCAAATTTTTAGAGTATACTTTGCGCGACGAATATTTATATTGGTCGCGCAAAGTAGAAAATTTTTTTTTTAAAAAAAAATTCCAATTTTAGTGCTTGCCAAATTTTTGGAGTATACTTTGCGCGACGAATATTTATATATTGGTCGCGCAAAGTCGAAATTTTTTTATAAAAAAAATTCCCATTTTTGGTACACGCCCAAATTTTGAGAGTATACTTTGCGCGACGAAATACCAATTGGTCGCGCAAAGTCTTAAAAAATATTTAAAGCTAGTAATAAATACATATACTATTCAATTTCTTAAGTGTTATACGTACAAAATAAATAAATTTAAAGCTACTCAACGATTCAACCGTCAAACTTGTTTGTTTATACTTTGAGATCATATACACCAAAATTCAGAAAAAATAAACATTAAGAGATCAATTAATGGGACAAAGCATTTCGACGGTTATAAACGAAAAATCATGATTTAACGGTTATTTCAACCCTGATTTTGATGATTTTTTTACAGCTACACTCCTTGATGCTATATGAATACAATGACTGCATTCGATCGTCAATTTAAAATATTTACACTAGTAGATACCACAAAATCGTATGTTATATTTAATAAAAGTATAAATAAACTCTTATTTGTTAGTGAATATATTGTTTTCATGGCATACGCATTCTACGAAACTAGTTTCAACGATCCAACCGTCAAATTTGTTTGTTTACACTTCGAGATCATATACGCCAAAAATCGGAAAAAATAAACATTCAGAGATTAAGTAATAGGACAAAACTTTTCGATGGTTATAAACGAAAAATCACGATTTAACGGTTATTTCAACTCTGATTTTGATGATTTTTTACAGCTACACTCCTTGACCCTATATAAATACAATGATTGCATTCGATCGTCAATTTAAAATATTTACACTAGTAGATACCACAAAATCTTATGTTATATTTAATAAAAGTATAAATAAACTCTTATTTGTTAGTGAATATATTATTTTCATGGCATACGCATTCTACGAAACTATTTTCAACGATCCAACCGTCAAATTTGTTTGTTTACACTTCGAGATCATATACGCCAAAAATCGGAAAAAATAAACATTCAGAGATTAAGTAATAGGACAAAACTTTTCGATGGTTATAAACGAAAAATCACGATTTAACGGTTATTTCAACTTTGATTTTGATGATTTTTTACAGCTACACTCCTTGACCCTATATGAATACAATGATTGCATTCGATCGTCAATTTAAAATATTTACACTAGTAGATACCACAAAATCTTATGTTATATTTAATAAAAGTATAAATAAACTCTTATTTGTTAGTGAATATATTATTTTCATGGCATACCCATTCTACGAAACTGGTTTCAACGATCCAACCGTCAAATTTGTTTGTTTACACTTCGAGATCATATACGCCAAAAATCGGAAAAAATAAACATTCAAAGATTAAGTAATAGGACAAAACTTTTCGACGGTTATAAACGAAAAATCACGATTTAACGGTTATTTCAACTCTGATTTTGATGATTTTTTACAGCTACACTCCTTGAACCTATATGAATACAATGAACCACTTAGATCGTCAATTTAAAATATTTACACTAGTGGATACCACAAAATCTTATGTTATATTTAACAAAAGTATAAATAAACTCTTAATTGTTAGCGAATATATTGTTTTAATAGCATATGTATTCTATGAAACCAGTTTCAACGATCCAACCGTCAAACTTGTTTGTTTATACTTCGAGATCGTATACCCCAAAAATCGGAAAAAATAAACATTCAGAGATCACGTAATGGGACAAAACTTTTAGATGGTTATAAACAAAAATCACGATTAAACGGTTATTTTAACTCCGATTTTGATGATTTTTTACAGCTACATTCCTTGACCCTATATGAATACAATGAACCAATTTGATCGTCAATTTAAAATATATATTTTCTAACAAAACCCAATCCGAACTACAATAATATATTTTTCTAACAAAATAATTTTTTTATTTTAGTATAGACTTTGCGAGACGAAGATTATTATTTCGTCGCGCAAAAAGATTATTATTTCGTTGCGCAAAGTCATCCAAATTTTTTTTTTTTAATTTAAATTTTAGTAAAGACTTTGCGAGACGAAGATTTTTATTTCGTCGCGCAAAGGCATCCAAAAAATTTTAAAAATAATTATTTATTTATTTATTTTGTAAATACTTTGCGAGACGAATCACTATTCGTCGCACAAAACTCTGTGCACCGAATTCTATTATTCGTCGCACAAAGTTACTTTTCGCGACAATTCTTTGTCATCGCGCAAAGTTTTGTCGCGCAAAGTCACTTTGCGCGACGATTTGTTTTTCGTTGCGCAAAATTGAGTCGCGTAAGACTTTGCGCGACGATAATTCGTATTTGTCGTGCAAAGTGACTTTGCGCGACGAATTTTGTTTCGTCGCACAAAGTTTGGTCGCGCAAGGGGTTTTTTTTAGTAGTGAGAATAAACAAGCCTTGAATGTTGATATAAAAATGGATCACAAACTACTGCTTCATCTCCATTGAAATTCATCAAAAGCTTATTTCCTATGGCGACTTTTTCATCTTCTTGAATGAAAATGTGTTATAATTTCTAGGTAATAAATCGTTGCTATGTAGGAACTTTGTTAGATAATGTACGTTGTAATTTGAATGTTTGAATCAACTTTATGTGCCAAGAATGTAGGATGGTCCTGACATTGCCAAGCCCAATGCGAGGAACTAACATTCTTGGGGCAATGGGGGATTTAGAAAGGAAGTATGTAGAAGAGCATGTCTTAGGATATTGGTGATTATTCATAGTTAGCCTTTAGGTTTGAAGAGGTACGTAGAAGGGTTTTGTCACTTTTGTAATGTTGCATCCCTTGGATTGTATTGCTATATATCCAAATGTTGGGTTGTAACTAATACCTAGATAAGAATGTTGAATTTGAACTTTAAACTTGGTTTGATGGTACTTTGAAGTTCATGATCTTTGGTTTGTTACTATATTAGTTATTGAGCTTTTAAGTTTGATGGCATGTTGAGTTCAATTTTAGTATATTTGATGTGCTGGAAAATGAAAAAGATTAGTAGGTTTTGGAATTTTGTTCTTATAACTCAATTTTGAAGTTTGATGGCATGTTAAATTCAATTCGAGGATTGTGTACCTTTAGCAAGTCATAGAATTTTATTGCTGTAATTGGGCTAACAAAATTCAAAAGGGACAAAGATATGGGTTAGGCCCAAATCACCCATTCAAACCAAACCAAACTGTCCATTATTTGGTCACCTTAGTAACTTTTGTTAAAACTGAACCGAACCAAATGCGGGAGGAGAAAAAATGAGTTGGACATATTTCTGAACTTTTTTTTTTCTTTTAGTGGTAGATATATAGAAGTCAAGCAACATTATCAAATTTTTTTTTATTAAGGGGCATTTTGATTGATAAGGAAGGTTCACAGCGCTGGGAAGTAGTTGCAGCCCTGCTTGGATCACCAAATCACCATGACTAAACTCTAAAAGCTCACAAAACAGCAGGGTCCCTAAAACTGTGTGACAAAAGATGACAATCGCCTATTAAACCAATGTAATGTGAGGCTCCCCAACAATGTAAATCAACTCCTTAATCCCTCCCAAACTAAGGGAAAAAAAAAACCTATGATGATAGACGCGTCGAATTTTAGCATCTCTACAAAACAAATTGAACACAACCAAAATTCTTACATCATTCAAAATCAGATTCTGGATCTACGTCCACGATATCAGGAAATGAACCCGCATCTGAATCATTGCCCGTTTCAAATGCAACTCCCATGCTCTTCTCAGGATTCGAAGTAGTAGCGTAATTGTCTCTGCCAAGAGACTCATCACCTTTAGCCACCAGAACATCCACCGCATTGCTATCTGCTTGATCTGATGGGCCACTTTCCAAATCAACCCTCCCAAACACTTCTTCAGTAATAGTAGTTCCAGCAACTGAAACAACCTTTGGAGACACGATATCCTGATATTGAACTATCGATTCTTGCAATTGGTGGGATTCAACCATATTTTCATCCCCATTGCCTCTCATCTCCACATCCTCAATGGTTGCTGTGAGCTCCTGTGCACTTCCTGCTAGAGTCTCTTTACTAAATGAACATCTACAGAAAGCGTTTTATCCCAATGAACTGTTGTAGTTTTTTATGGCAGCCTGCATAGTCTTTCCTAAGTCACTCACTTGTGCTTCCATTTCTTTACTATTTGTAAAGGAAGTGTGATTCTCATTAATGAATAAACTGTTACAAAGGCCTTTATACATAACAGCTATGCTGAGCTGTCATAACTAATTACAGACGAGAATATATTAGTAAACTGAAAATATAACTAATCTAACAGAATAATGACTAGTTACTGCCTTTAATTTGCAAGCCAGCTATCATATGGGGTTTGCTGCCTTAGACTATCAGAGTATATATTTTCCGGGAGTTTGTGGCGAACTCCATCAGAGAGGCTAGGTGCATTAGCGAAATCCGCCAGCGGAATGGCATGAGCACAAAATTCAGCAAGTTTGGTTCCAGTTTCTTGTTTGCCCGCAGAAACCACTTTTCATGTGAACTAAAATAGATGAGGAATACAAGTACAGGAAAAAAAAAAGACTTGATTCTAATAGAAGAAAAAACTATTTGAGACAGTTAATTTTATTTTAGAGAAATGTCTATCTCTTTTTCAGAATGATGTCCCGTGCCTGTCTTTGAATTTTAATTTGTAGATTCAGACCAAAATCAGTCTCTTATTCTTTGGTAGTTTTCCCGTAGGAGTAGTCAAGTGTTATTAAAGAGGTGTAATTCCTTCCTGCACATCAGTAATTAGGTTCTAATACAGGTGAAGAGTCCACCATCATTTCTAGCACATCAGGACATGTAAACATCCCATACATGTTTATTTGTTGCTTTTGATATGTTGACAAGATAATCAAAATGAAAAGAGAAAGATTCCACATATTCATGAAGGAATTACCTCAACGGAAAATATCAAGACCCTGAGCTAAATAAGGGGGGCGGACACAAGATGAAGAAAGGAAATATGCCAAAAGTGCACGTAGTGCAGCAAGCTGCATATCACCCCAAATATCAGCTGGTAAATGTTTCTGTTCTCACCAGCCCATCCCCCTTTCTGAGAATTTGTAGCTATGTTTATCAGAAGAAGATGAACATCTGATCGCCATCCTTCAGATTTCAATGCATCACCCTGTGAAAAAAAAAGGGAGCTTCACTAATATACCCAAAATGGGTGTTGAAATTATAAAAAAACCCCATATGAAAAACACTTTATAAACACACCCAAAATCCATTTATTAAATAACAAATTGGTATTGAAGTTACTATATATTACAAGACTGCCACTTATAAGCCCAACAGAAAAAAAACTCAAAAGACACCCAAAATCAACCCAACCCAAATTTATAAACAAGCCCAAACATTTTAACCATCTAGAAAACCGTAACTTTTGTCAAAAAAATGGAAAACAAAACCGTAACTTCCAGCAACTTCAATTAACTATCTTTGCCAAACGTCCCTTCAGTCATCGTCTTCATTAAAGCGTCTTCTTCATCTCTCGAAACCGAAACTCCATAACCACAACCAAGCTTGATATACTTTCAAAAACAAACACCACACACTGACCTCACCTACAAAACCAAGACAAAATTTTAGAGAATAATTTCAACAAGAAAACGATTCAAAGGTAAGACATTTACAAACCAAACCTATACTGAAATTTCAGACATTTACTATCATTATTTTAGTCGCTAGTTTACTGAAATTTCTGATTAATGGCTGTAAAGTTCCAGTATAGGGTAATAACACTGCTTGTTTCCTCTGAAATCCTATTTCTGATGCATGTCTAGCACTGTAAAGTTCCAGTATAGGGTATTAATACTGCTTGTTTCCTCTGAAATCCTATTTGTAATGCATGTCTACCACTGTATAGTTCCAATATGTGGTAATAACACTAGTAGACGTGCATTAGAAATAGGATTTCATAGCAAACAAGCAGTGTTATTACCCTAGACTGGAACTTAACAGTGGTAGACGTGCATTACAAATACGATTTTATAGCAAAAAAGCAGTGTTATTACCCTATACTGGAACTTTACAGTGGTAGATATGCATTAGAAATAGGATTTCATAGCAAACAAGCAGTGTTATTACCCTATACTGGAACTTTACAGTGGTAGATATGCATTAGAAATAGGATTTCATAGCAAAAAAACAGTGTTATTACCCTATACTGGAACTTTACAGTGGTAGATATGCATTAGAAATAGGATTTCATAGCAAACAAGCAGTGTTATTACCCTATACTGGAACTTTACAGTGGTAGACATGCATTAGAAATATGATTTCATAGCAAACAAGCAGTGTTACTACCCTATACTGGAACTTTACAGTGAAAAACAGAAAAAACACGAATATACTCAGATTCAACTGAAAAAGCATACCTCAATTAATATGAAAACCAAATCGAATATCACAAATTTCTAACCACAGCTCAAACAACAAATCCACAACCAAACCGAATATGAAATCAATCCAAATTATAAACAAAAAGAAACTAAAATCACAATTTAAAACTCAAACGAATATCTAAATACAAATTAGAACGAAATCATAAAATCCAATAGCTTGCCTCCAAATCGGCAATAACAAAAATAAACATATAAAATCAAGAAGAATTGGATCTACAATTGCACATACATAAACACCAAAATCTAGGGTGTATTGATTAATTTCCAATACTCCAAAATCTATCATAACCACATACATAAACAGCTAGAGCACGAAAAGTAGATGAAGTTTCATACCTCGATTGACGGAAACA
This sequence comes from Prunus kanzakura, assembly GCA_020521455.1. Taxonomy (NCBI): domain Eukaryota; kingdom Viridiplantae; phylum Streptophyta; class Magnoliopsida; order Rosales; family Rosaceae; genus Prunus; species Prunus kanzakura. The sequence goes on along the minus strand of BPUM01001231.1, from coordinate 46,312 downwards.
ACCGCCGAAGTCGCCGGAAACGATGTCGAAAAACTCGAAATCCACAGACCTTTCCGAGCTCGCAACGGCGTCGTGAGTGGCTGATGTGGCTGGGCTTTAGGCCAGACTTGATCGTCGGCCCTGGCCGGTCCTTTTCTGACCGGTCTCACGGCTGGCTGTGGCCGGAGCACCAAGATCGTTGGAGAGAGACGAGAGCGAACAGAGAGAGATGAGAGAGAGAGCGCCCAAAATTTTTCAAATAAACTAATTTAATACTAAATGGGTAATAAAGGTATTTCATTTATCTAATTAAATTAAAAAAGGTAACAGCTGTCAGTTTTGGGTTTTTTTTGGGTGTGTTTATATATATTGAATGGTGTAGGGTATATTTATAGTTTTATGTCTAGGAATGGGTATTTCACTAAATTTCTAAAAAAAAAAACTATATATATAACATCTTGTCACTCATTAGTAATGCTTTGATGTCAGAAAAAAATTGTCCACGAAGATTTTAAGTTCTACCTACATAAGTAGATTGTTGCTTTAAAAAGTTGGAAATTTTCAGGTACAATTTCACCTTCTAAAGCAACAAAACCTTATTTATGCGCAATAGAGAGACAGAACCTTAAAAAAATATTCTTATTTCTTACTTGTATCCAGAAAAATATTAACGACATGGTGCATACTTGGATGTTAAAGAAGTTCAAGCAACTGAAGGGCAGAACCCATAGCCTATAAAGACCAGGTTTCACAAATAAAATATCGTCTGTGATCAAAGTATTGGTTGTTCTCATAGTATATCAGGCTTAAGAATTTCCTTTAGAAATCTTAGGATACTACAGTTAGTCTTCTACTTACTGTGCAAGAGGCACTTCACTGTTCCATATTTATATTCATAAATTACAGCAACCTGATCAAAGACTATGAGGGTAAACATTATACGATGCCCAAAAATGCACTGAAGGAGTGCACATACCACAGCAAGAAGAGCTTCTAATGCCTCAAGTACAACGATTTTCACAGCAATTCGAGATGTATTGTTGCTGGGCGTTCCCCCTACCAAACTACTAGTGTTATGCCACTCAAGAGATCCGCTTGAAGCTCCATGCTTCCTCTTTCTACGGATAGGTTGTGGTGTTTGAAGCATTGCTTCAGCAGAAGGCTTTGAGTTTCCACTAGAAGATGCACCACCACTCTCATTGGCAATGGGATTTAGATCAATAAAAGCATCGTTAACAACTTCCTGTGCAAGGCTTACTGCCATACCTGATAAGCATATGGTTCCTGATTAATAAAACTGAAAAACAGCTTCCAGGAGAAAGATACTAAATGATGGTAATACAAAAGGGATTAGGCTTTCTGTTTCGTGCAGGGCTTCAAGAACAAAAGGGATTAGTGATGCAGGATGTGTATGACCTAAATTGATTAGTTTCCTAATTTATTTGTTAGTTTCCTAGGTTCTCTAGTTTTCCAAAATCTAGTAGGATTTCTTTTCCAGGTTTTAGTTTGCTATAGTTCTTTAAAATTCAGATTTGAATGTCGATTAACTTTTCCCAGAACTCTCTGATTTCTACCCCTTCTTTCGTCCCTTTGATCAATATTTTCTTCTTCTCGATCTCCGATATTTTTCTTTGTTCTACTGTTTCTGCCCTTTCTTTTGTCTTTTTGATCTATAATTTCTTCTCCTTGATCTCTTATAATCTTCTCTGTTCTATTGTTTAAGTGCTTAATCTAATACCTACGGCCTGTGCTACATCAATTAGGCTTTCTGGTCTGGTCAACATATCCATCCCTGTCTTTGCAATCTAGCAGGAAGGTTTCTTTTCAGCAGGATCAAAATTAGATAAAAATATATTTTCTGAAATTACTGCATACCAACACCCATGGAAATCAGCAAACTCCTTGTGATTGAGTAGACCTTTATACTCAATTCTGGCAATGCACATCTCTTTAAGTACACTGAAAGCAGACGCACTAAATATGCAGCATGTGGTAAAAGTTGACTGCAAGGGGAGATAATAAGATGGTCAGAAAGTTAGCATTCTAAGAAGTCAAGAACCGGAAAACAAAATTGAGAAGGAAATATCTCTAAATATATACTAGGTAAGATAATTAGAGCCTAAAAAGAGCATCTCTAGCACTCCTAAGTTCGAAAGGACTAGGCATATTAAACTCATATTCTAGTGGAGACTCATATCAAGTAAGCATCCCAAAATATTACAAGTTAAAGAATTAAGTATCACCAATTAACGAAATGTTTTATTAAACAACACATCATTTGGTTCTAGGGCAGGATATACCTTGACAAATGGCAAAGAAAACAGTGGCATTAGTGGCAATTGATCTACAGTCTTTGCCCCATTTTCTATCAACTTATGAGACAATTGATCATCCTTCATGGTATTAAAGCCTTAGTATTAGGGCTTCATTCAAATTTTTGGGATTCCCCATTGTAATCTTGTCTTCTGAAAAAGCAATGACCACATTGTCTGGAACTTCAGGGGAATTCATTCACATGAGAGGGGTAACTATAGTTTAAAGCAAGTAAGCTTGAAATACATTATGGAGCACAAGCAAGATCATAAGAAGCTTTTGGTTAAATGAACTATCCAATTCTTGGATGCAGCTCAAAGCAGACACAGTTCGTTATTTCATTATTTAACTTCTTCTTTTTTTCATATTAGACAAAATCCACACTGGCAAAAGCCAAAAATGGCAAGTCCCTGTAATATAATTTCGAGGTAAACATTCAACTCTGTCGAAGTTAAAACCCAAACAGAAAAATAACAAGTAAAACAATTGTAAAAAAATTATTAAGAGAAAAAGTTTAGAAGAAAGAGTAGGAAAAGGCATAAGGTGTAAAAAATTCTTGAATGCCCACATCAGAAACAACTCTATAATGAAAGAAAGAGAGCAAACTTGAAGAGTAAGGCCAGCCTTCCAAGCAAACAGGACTTTACCTTCAGCATATTAACAGTGCATTTTCCTGACAAAAGTTTTGAAGCAATAACATCCTCAGCGTGCATAGAGCATACAATTAGAATCCATTAGCAAGCGATGTCTAAAGTTTTTGTAAAGAAGGAGGAGCACTCATCATTTTTAGAGTTGTTTGGACAGAATCATCGTAGGAGATTTCCGACGAAGAATTAAGGGAGCACAAGTGATTAGGGATCCATGGCAGAGGTGATTTTCGGCAACAGAGTTCACAGCGGAAGCAGTAACAAGGTATGCTTGGTTTTTTGCCCTCTTTTTGAATTGAAACATAGTTTTGATTTGAAGTTGTGCATGAATCTTTGAATTTATGTATAAACACTGAAAATCATCCTAAGAGTAAAAATTGTAGGCATTCCAACCGTTAGGTACATCGCCTTGATTTTCGGCAACAGAGTTCACAGTGGAAGCGGTAATAAGGTATGCCTGGTTTTTTGCCCTCTTTTTGAATTGAAGTTGTGCATGAATCTTTGAATTTATGTATGAACATTGAAAATCATCCTAAGAGTAAAAATTGTAGGCATTCTTTGTGTTTGTAGATGTCTGATTGTTTGGATAAAGAAGTGAACAGTCCCCGTGCCTTTAATGGGGGAAGAAACGAAGAGTGAGAGGTGCAAGATGGCCGAAGAGCTGGAGGCCATCCGAGAGAAGAACACCGTGGTGCTGCAGAAGGAGGCATTGGCCAAGGAGGTGGAGGAGTTGAGGGAGAAGCTTGCAACATCAGAAAAGGCACGTGCCGAAGCAGAAGGAGAGGAGGCCGAGGAGATCGTTGCTGCTAGTGCCGAGGTGGTCGAGGCTTACCGATCGTCGTAGGAGCTGAGAAGCTATATCCTGGACAGGTTGGTGGATGAGTAGCTGGCTTGGGAGGTGGAGTTGGTGAAATTCAACCCCACCCTGAAGATGAATTTTGATACCTGCGATACACCTCCTCCTCAGCTGATTCCTGATGCCAGCCCTGTGGATACCGGAGGTGAGGCCTGAGCCGTTGAGGTCAGGAATGCTGCTAACGCAGGGTCGAGATGTTGAAGCTTGAAGACTTCTTATCTTTTGCTTGTTGTTTGTAACTAAGTACTTTTTTTAGAACACTTTTAGAGTGCCGATGGTACTCATAATTTGTACGGATATTTTTCCCTGCCATCGGGCGAGGTTATTTAAGTAATTTAACATAACTTGTCGTTTGTTTAACAAATGTCTTGTGAAAAGATAACCGTAAATGTGTGCCGAAGGTATTTGTGTAAGTAGAAATGAACCACAATAAGGCGTTTCATTAAGTAAGTGTCGAAAGGCATAAGTACATAGGATAAAGGCACGAAGTGCCAATGATCATAAAGAAGAGAAACTGAAATGACAAAGGTAGTTCATTGGCATGTCTATTTGTAATAGTACTTAAGGTGATCAACGTTCCAGGGGTGAGGCAAGGGCTTGTTGTTAGAATCACGAAGCTGATAAGTGCAAGGGGGTAGACCTTGATGACTTCATAGGGTTCTTCCCTGGTTGGGCTGAGGGTACCTTCGGCAGAGTTCTTGGTTACCAATGAGACCTTTCGCATGATCCAATCTCCAGGTTTGAAAGCACGAGATTTCACACGAGAATCGTAGTACTTGGCCACGCGTTGTTTTTAAGCTAAGTTGCGCATTTTGGCCTGGTCACAAAGCTCGTTAATGAGGTCCAGGTTCAGAGCCAATTGCTCGTCGTTTGCTTCGGCATCATATACTGATGTTTGGTGGAAGGCTGACCGATCTCTACTAGTACAACAGCTTCGATGCCGAAGGAAAGAAATAAGGGTGTTTCTCCAATAGAAGTGTGAAAAGTGGTTCGATACGACCATAAGACCTCTTGGAGCAATTCATGCCAACAACCTTTGGTTTTATCAAACTTTATCTTAAGAGTCCTGTTGGTGATCTTGTTCACAGCTTCGATTTGTTAGATTGGGAATGGACAGGAGAGGCGAAGCAAAGGTGGATCTTGAGGTTGGAGCAAAATTGTTTGAATTTAGCATTATCAAATTGCTTACCATTGTTCGTGACAATCGCCATGGGTATACCGAAACAACATACAATATTTTACCAAACAAAGTTTTTGACGCGAGTTGTTGTGATGGTAAATAAGGCTTCAGCTTCGACCCACTTGGTAAAATAGTCCACAACGACAATCGCGTACTTGACTTGGCCCTTTCCCTCTGGCATGAGTCCGTTGAGGTCAAGTCCCCACTATGCGAATAGCCATGGGCTTATCGTTGATGTCAATGGTTCGACAAGGAGCTGAGGGATGGTGGGGGCATTTGTCGCATTTCAGGGTGAAGGCTAGACATCAGTATGGATGGTAAGCTAGAAATATCCCTGTCGAATGACCTTGTAGGCGATAGATCCGACACCAGAATGGTTACCACAGATGCCTTCATAGACCTCTCAAAGGACACAATCCCCTTCTTCTAGTGTAAGACACTGAAGGTAAGGGAGGCTGAAGCCGCGTTTGTATAAGGCACGCCATTAATGATCAAGTATCGAGGCAACGTTTGATTCTATAAGAATTAGATTATGGGATCCATCCAAGTTGCACTGTGGTCAACGGTGCTGGGTGCCCCTAAGAATTCAACGTGGATATTACAACTGAAGCTTTGGTCTAAGGCCAAAGCCAACCTTGCAAAGGCATCAACGTGGCTGTTCTTAGAGCTTGGGATCTGGCTGAAGTGTTAAGCGTTGAAGTTTTTTAGCAGCTGGTGAGTATACTGAAAGAATGTTGTCATGAAGGTATCTTTGGTAAGGAAGTCATCATTGACTTGATGAACGACCAGCTGAGAGTCGCTGGATATTTGAATCTGTCTAGCTCCCATCTAGCTAGCTAAGAGTGCTTCATACTCTACCACGTTGTTGGATGTTTGAAAGTTCAAGCGAAGGGTGTACTCTAAAACCACCTTATCTGGGGACGTGAGGACCAAGTATGCGCCACCGCCTTGGGAATTGGAGGAGCCATCAACATCAAGGGTCCACAGTGGCTCACTGAGGTCAAAGTTGCCTTCAGCAGTGATGGAGAAAAGATTCAGTGTCGCGGTAGGTTTAGCAGTGATCTGAGAAGAAGCCGAAGGTGTGGGTGAACTCCGAGAAAAAATCAGCAACTGCATGCTCATTTTCGGCTAATCGTGGCTTGAAGTGGATACCAAACTCCCCAAGTTCAATTGCCTACTTGATCAGCCTGCCAGATGCCTCAGGCTTCTGCACGACTTGTCGTAGAGGCTGAAAATATGGCTAATTAGTAAGGGTACCTCCGTAGTGTGGTCGATCAATGGGGCAAAGAGTTGGTTGACAAGGCGCTGCTAAGTAGCTCCAGCATTTTTAAGGCCGAAGGGCATCACTTCATAGCGGTATTATCTTTGATCTATAATGAACGATGTGTGAGCTTGGTCACTAGGATGCATAAAGATTTGGTTATACCCATAGTATGCATCCATGAAGCTGAGAAGCTCAGGGCATGTCGTTGCGTCAAAAAGCTGGTTGATTTGTAGGAGAGGTAAGCTATCCTTAAGGCAAGCACAATTGAGGTTGGTGTAATCCACACACATGCACCAACTCCGCTTGGGCTTGCGAACCATGACCACATTTGCCAGCCATGAGGGATAATTCACTTTCTTAATGAAGCCGATGTTGCATAGCTTCTTGACTTCAGTCTTCATGGCTTTGTATATCTCGGGGTCATAGGCATGACGCTTCTGTTGAACAAGTCAGACATTTCGATCAATGCGTAATCTACGAGAGATAACCTCGGGAGAAATGCCAGGCCTGTAAGTGTAGGACCAAGCGAAGACTTCAGAATTTTGATAGAGGAAGGCGTTGAGGCCCTTTCGGAGGTCAGGGAGAAAGGAGGACTTATCTTCACCTGCCGATCAAGGAATTCGTCATGTAAGCACACAAGTTCAAGGTCTTCCACATGCTGTGCCTGAGGTGTAATGGATTCCTCCCGAGGATCCTCAAGTTGTTCAATAATGGCATGAGGAAGATGTAGAGCTGTAGCTACCGAAAGAGCTTCACGCTGCGAGGTCGATGGGTGGATTTGACTGCTGATGTAAGATCCCACATCGACCAACGGAGAGGGGGTTGATGTGCCTTATATGTACATGCCCGCATCCATCTAGCACGAGGCCTTTTGGGAGCTCACTGGCTTCGGAGTCATGGGAACTCCGTAGTTAAGTGAGTTGGGGGCTAGAGCAATCCCAGGATGGGTGACCTACCGGGAAGTTGGTCGTGAGCTCCCAGAAACAAAACCGTGAGGGCCAGAGAGGGGGGGGGGGGCCCAAAGCGGACAATATCATGCTACGGCAGGGCCAGTCCTGGGATGTGACAATTTGGTATCAGAGCATTAGGTTTCTTTTCTTGTGACTTTCGTGCTTCTTTTGCATGTTGGTACTAATGATTCTGTGGTTTCTTTTGTTTAGAATCATGCATCCCCGAGGTGCTCGAATAAGGGGTCGTGGTCGCATTCCAAGATACGGACCAAATCCTCCACCTCCATCTCCGCCACCATCACCACCACCTTCACTTCCATTTCCACCATCTCCACCACATGCTGATGAGCATGCTGGAGACAATATGCTGGATTGGCAACAAGTGATGAACCAGTTCACCACTCAGTTCGCCCACACTATGACTACAGCCATGCAAGGGAGAGGAAATCTGGAGGGTTCTGATATAAGAAAAGTTAAAGAGTTGGGGGCTAAAGAATTCTTTGGAAGTGCAGACCCCAATAAAGCTGAGGGTTGGCTTACTGAGCTAGAACGAGTTTTTGAAATCCTACAGTGCCTTGAAGGGGACAAAGTTTGATTGGCTGTTTTTCTTATAAAGGGGAATGCTTATCATTGGTGGAAGACGGTCAGGAGAGGTTACCTCAATGTTGCAGCCATCACTTAGGTGGAATTTCAACGGATCTTCTTTGAGCAGTATTACCCACACTCGTATCGGAATGCAAAGAAGTTTGAGTTTGAGAATTTGAGACAGGGGCATATGACTGTGTTTGAGTATGAACAAAAATTTAATGAACTGTCCAGGTTTGCGCCAGAGATGGTATTCACAGAGGAAGATAAATGCAGACGCTTCGAAAATGGCCTATGGTATGACATAAAGGGGGTGACCACTGCCACCGTACACCCCACAATGAGGGCGTTGGCCCAAGCGGCTGATAGGGTAGCCAAGGCTCACAGTATGGGTGGAAACAGGCGTCGCAGGGACACTTCAGGTTTTGGTGGACCGAGTCAGGGTCCATCAAAGAGAAGAGGATCCAGCTCCAGCTCCGCAGGTAGTGGTTGGTCTGGAGGACGGGGATCCAGTTCGAGCAGTGGTAGGTCTAGCTCACGACCGGTTTAGAGTCAGCCCTCGGGACATCAGCCTATGACCAGTACCGCCTGCTATTACTGTGGACAGGCAGGACATCTCAAGAGGGATTGCCCGCAGCCAAGCGGTCAGTACCAGAGGAGCAGAGTCACTTGTTTTCAGTGTGGGCAGACTGGACACTATAAGAGTGAGTGTCCACTCCTTACTGCTGTGGGTAGTTTGGGGCCCAGCAGGGGCAAGGCAGTAGGGGACAGGATCATTCTGGGCGTGCTACTACTCAGGCCTGTGTTTTCTCCATGACCTAGCAGGAGGCTCGGGCTACACCTGATGTTATCACTGGTATGGTCCCTATTTTTGGTTATTTTGCACATGTATTGATAGATCCCGGGGCTACCCATTCGTTCATTGCACGTACTTTTGTACCATATGCCAGTGTTAGACCCACACCTATGGCAGGAAGTTTTAGCATTTCTTTACCTGCGGGGGATGTCTTGTTTGCGGACGTGGTATTCAAGAGTTGTTATGTTCAAGTAGGAGATGCAATGTTAGAAGCTAATTTGATTCCCTTAGATTTGGTGGATCTTGATATTATCTTGGGAATGGATTGGTTAGAGAAGCATCGTGCATCAGTGGATTGTTTCAGGAAGGAGGTAGTGTTTAGAATTTCGGGACAACCTGAAGTCATTTTCTATGGAGAGCGTAGAGTTCTTCCTTCTTGTCTCATCTCCGCCATCACGGCAAAAAGGTTACTTAAGAAGGGATGCATGGGGTACTTAGCCCACATCATTGATACTCAGGAGATCACTTTGAATATGGAAGATGTTCCTATTGTTTGTGAGTTCAGATGTCTTTCCGGATGATCTTCCTGGTTTGCCTCCTCAGAGAGAAACCGAGTTCACTATTGAACTCCTTCCAGGCACAAATCCAATTTATCAAGCTCCTTATAGGATGGCACCAGCAGAGTTGCGGGAGTTGAAGACTCAATTGCAGGAATTGGTTGATCTTGGATTCATTCGACCTAGTGTTTCCCCGTGGGGTGCACCGGTGTTATTTATGAAGAAGAAGGATGGAACCATGAGGCTATGTATCGATTACAAACAATTGAATAAGGTGACAGTGCGTAATCGATATCCTTTGCCTCGAATCGATGATTTGTTTGATCAGTTGAAAGGCACCAAGTATTTCTCCAAGATCAATTTGAGATCGGGTTACCATCAACTCAGGGTAAGAGGAGGATGTTCCGAAGACAGCATTTAGGACTCGTTACGGCCATTACGAGTTTTTGGTGATGCCTTTCGGATTGACAAATGCTCCAACAGCGTTTATGGATCTCATGAACAGAGTGTTCCGACCTTACTTGGATCGCTTTGTGATTGTATTCATAGACGACATCCTTGTCTATTCCAAAACTTTGGAGGGTCATAAGAAGCATCTGAGGTTGGTATTGAAGACTTTGAGAAGGAGGCAGCTGTATGCCAAGTTTAGCAAGTGTCAGTTTTGGTTGGATAGAGTGGACTTCCTTGGGCATGTGATATCAGCAAAAGGAATCTATGTAGACCCCCGGAAAATAGAAGCTGTTGTGAATTGGGTGCAACCCACTAGTGTGACAGAAGTACGGAGTTTCCTTGGGTTGGCAGGTTATTATCGTCGGTTTGTGGAAGGGTTCTCCGTGATATCAGCACCTCTTACACGGTTAACTAGGAAGGATGTTCAGTTCGTGTGGACAGAGGAGTGTGAACAGAGTTTTCAAGAGTTGAAGAAGCGGTTGACCACCGTACCGATATTAGCTCTTCCAGACAATTCGGGGAACTTTGTGATCTACAGTGATGCATCATTACAAGGTCTGGGGTGTGTTTTGATGTAGCATGATCGGGTGATTGCTTATGCCTCAAGGCAACTCAAGAAGCACGAGCAGAATTATCCTACACACGACTTAGAACTTGCTGCAGTGGTGTTCGCTCTCAAAATTTGGCGACACTACTTGTATGGTGAGACGTGTCAGATCTTCACTGATCATAAGAGCCTCAAGTACATTTTCACTCAGAAGGAGTTGAACCTGAGACAACGACGTTGGATGGAGTTGATTAAGGATTACGACTGTATGATTGAGTATCATCACGGTCGAGCTAATGTGGTAGCTGATGCTTTGAGTAGGAGTACTAATGCAAGTATAGCTCATTTTAAAGGGGTTTACATTCCATTATTGGGGGAACTACGGAAGGAAGAAGTAGAGCTGGAATGGAGTCAAAAGGGTGCAATACTTGCTAGTTTGCATGTGAGACCTATTCTAATTGAGAGGGTGATTGCAGCCCAATTGGAAGATCCTAATCTTTGTGTGATAAGGTCAGAAGTAGAAAGTGGTATACGGAGGGATTATGTAATAAGAGAAGATGGAGCCTTGGTAACTGGAACTCATCTCTGTGTACCCAAGAATGACGACTTGAAGAAAGAAATTATGGAGGAAGCTCACTGTTCAACTTATTCTATGCATCCTAGTAGTACTAAGATGTATTGGACTCTACGGGAGTACTACTCGTGGCCGCATATGAAAGGTGACATTGCGAAGTATGTGAGTAGGTGTTTGATTTGCCAACAAGTGAAAGCGGAGCGACAGAAACCTTCTGGACTTATGCAGCCACTTCCTATTCCTGAATGGAAGTGGGAGCATATTACAATGGACTTCGTTTTCAAACTTCCACGTTCTATAAACGGGTATGACGGAATTTGGGTGATTGTCGACCGACTCACCAAATCAGCCCACTTCCTACCTATAAAGGAAACCTATTCTTTGACGAAACTGGCGAAACTCTTCGTGGATGAGATAGTGAGATTGCATGGAGCTCCTGTGTCCATTGTGTCGGACAGGGATGCTAGGTTTACCTCTCGATTCTGGAAGTGTCTACATGAGGCTGTTTGTGCCTGATAAATCATGGCCATGAACTGGCCGAAGGAGCCCCTTTTCCTCGGCCTTGGCACTCACTCGAAGGACTAAACGCGGCGTTTGGCCAAGATGCTTGGCCTTCCTAAAAACAAAAGAAAAGTTGCTAAGGCATGATCTTCTCAGCCTAGATTATAGGCCGAGGCCGAGGCCGAACAAAATTACGGCCAAAGATATTAAAGTCAGATCATCAAGTGGCAGCAGGGTCCCACGCTTCATTTAATGAAGTAGGGCCTCTGTTTATTGCAGCAAACCCACTGACCACAAATAAGCATTTAATGCACGAGGGAAGGTGGGAAGTGACTGAAGTCAGGGATTGGCGACAGAAAACAGAGTGATTAGACGCAGACATTCTCACAAGAATTCTTGCAGCTTGAGAGATTGGGTGACTAACTATCAGAGCAATAAATGCGTCCCCACGGCCAGTTGCGCAGAAACCACGATTAGGGCGGCGGCCGAGATTCACCAGGATTTATGGGGTCACACCACCATGCTTCACGATCCCAAATGTCGATTGGACTACCCACTTCGCTAATCAGGCTCCACTATGCAGGATTTTAGCCTCGATTACTCATCCAGGAACTCTTCCTATAAATACAAGGCTCAAGCTACGTTCAAAGGGTTCAAACACCAAACCAAAGCCTCCCACGGAGCAACTTATATTTTCCTGTAATGCACTTTCAATATCTTTACTTGCTTTCCTAGGAGTAGTGTTAGATTGTAAGGAAAATTCATTCATCAATATATCATACTACCCTTGATTTTCAAGGCGCCGGAGCACCATCTTTGTTGTTCGCTCATTCACCCCATATATCATACAACCGCTGCTCACTGAGCAGCGCGCTGGAGCAACGCCCCAAACCCACCATCAACATCACCACTAAACGGCCTTGTAGCTCAGGTCGTGAACCTAACAGCCGAGATTAGTTCATCTCTCGGCTACAATCATTTGATCATAAGGCAAGTTCAAACAGGCGCACCACTTGACCACTTCCATTCACATCAACAATCTCGACGCACGGTAGACCGTGCTGGCACGCCCGCGCACAACAGCACCGCACCCAAAAGCAGGAAGCCGCGTGTCAACGCATATCCCCTCGGCCCGGAACTCCAGGTCGTGAGATTTGCGCGACAGACAGAGGCTATGGGCACCAGGTTACGTTTCAGTACTGCTTTTCACCCACAGACTGATGGACAGTCAGAAAGGACCATTCAGACTCTGGAGGACATGTTGAGATCTTGTGTGTTACAACTGAAAGGTAGTTGGGATACTCACCTTGCTTTGGTGGAGTTTGCGTATAACAACAATTATCATTCAAGCATTGAGATGGCTCCGTATGAAGCTTTATATGGGAGGATGTGTAGAACTCCTATCTGCTGGAATGAGGTGGGTGACAAGAAGGTAGAAATGATTCGAGAGAAGCTTAAGACCACTGAGAAGGTAAAAATGATTCAAGAGAAGCTTAAGACCGCACAAGACAGACAGAAGAGTTATGCGGACAACCGGTCCAAGGATCTTGAGTTTGCAGTTGGAGACTGGGTATTGTTGAAGCTATCTCCTTGGAAGGGTGTGATGAGGTTTGGTAAACGTGGGAAGTTAAGTCCTCGTTACATTGGACCGTATGAGATCACGAAACGTATCGAACCAGTTGCCTACAGACTTGCCTTACCTTCAGAACTATCTTGGATCCATGATGTATTCCATGTGTCCATGCTACGGAAGTATGTGCCTGATCCTTCTCATATTTTGGAACAACAACCCACGGAGTTGAGAGAAGATTTATCGTATGAGGAGGAACCCGTACAAATTCTGGACAGAAAAGAACAAGTGTTGCGCTCCAGGTCTATTCCAATGGTGAAAGTGTTGTGGAGGAGTCAAACTGTAGAGGAAGCTACTTGGGAACCCGAGGAGCAGATGCGGGCCCAGTATCCCTATCTTTTCTATTGACAGGTACGTAAATTTCGAGGATGAAATTCTTTAAGGGGGGTAGATTGTAACATCCCGACCCAAAAATTAAGACTATTCACTATTTAATTAAATTAAAATTTGAATTTCCAATTTTACCCTCAAGGGTAGGGGTAAAATGGTCACTCTTTGTCCGGACGAATTTTGGGGCAACAAGTGGTATTTTTAGAAAGTTCGTATTGAGCCGAGTCCGTAGACATGTAGTGGGCTCGATTTTGAGTTGAATCAAAGAAGTTATGAGATAAAATCTTATAGTGGCAAAACCGTAAATTTTTCGAAGTTAATTTTGGTAAAATCAGAAAATAACCTCTCATTTTCTCACTTCTCTCTCTCTCTCTCCCCGACTTCTCCCTCTGCGCACAAAACCCCCTCCTCGACACTGTTCACAGACGGCAATTTTTGGCCAGCGCGGTCGCCACGCCGGACCACCGGCCACGAGACCGGTCCCATTCGAACTGCCACCTCCTCCTCTCTCTTCCCCAGCCAGCCCAGCCCTTGGAGCTGACGAGTCCCGCCGGAAAACGCAGAAAATCTCTCCAGTTTTGACAGATTTTCCAAGTCTTCGATCTCCCTTGTTTCTCAACCAAATTGGACGAGTAAGGTATGAAAATCTATCTACTCTTCGTGCTCTAGCTGCCTATTGGATAGGATTCCAGAAATTTTGAGAGTTTGTAGCTCGATTTTGGAGTTAGGTTTCAGCCGATTTTCAATTTGAATTTCCGGCCACTTCCGTCGAGAATTTGGGATATGTCCAAGAACAAAAGTGACTCCAAATTAGGGGTATTACCTAGGGTAGGAGTTTGGAGCCGTGGTTTGAAGATTTCCGGCCGCCTGAACTGTGCTCAACCAACCCACGCGCTGCCGGCGCGTGGGCAATTTGGTGGGGTCATATTTTTATCCTAGAATGATACTTGTGTTGTCTTGAGCGCGTAGGAGTTTACGGATCTCAATTTGGATATCGTTTGGGCCTCGAACGAATTTGACATATTATGTGATTTTTGGGTTTGATGTGTTTGGACCGTTAGATCAAACCCAATTTCACGTATGTTGTTCCCTGTATTCCTAGGACTGTGTAGGAGTTCGCGGATCGCGAATCGGAACCCCGGATGTTCTGATTTCATCAACTTAAAGTTTGACCGTCCGGTTGACCGAGCATCTTCCGAGGCTTTTCCATTGTTCGAAACTCTTAGTTGGACCTTAGGAACGTCTCGTTCCTTGTACTTAAGAGAAACTCGGGAAATTAGGATTTTTCTTTAAAGTCTTCTTTTCAAGCGTTGGATTTTAATTTTGTGTTCTTATTCTGAAATAGGTAATTCGACTCCGACTACACAACAGGCAGGACCCTCTCAGGGTCACGCAGCGTGGGACTATTTGTGAGTGGACTTTGTTTTCAAATAAATAGCATGATTTTATCTTGGAATTTGCAAGCATAAGAATTTAAGGATTTATTGAAAGTCAACTGGTACTTTATAGTGAAACTATTATTTTCGTAAAGTATTTGGGATATTTCTGGGTTTTGACATTCTAAGCATCTTGAGTATATACAATTGATATTTGAGAAATTGCTACCTATCTTATTGGGTTATGTGTGGGAAGTACGGGGTTGTTGTGATGAGATGTGGAAAGATGTGAGTTTAGATTGTCGGTTTGAAGTGCTATAAGCACTACCCCGTGTACCTCCCCCTGGATTGTAACTGGATTATGGAAATGTGAGATACTTGGAAATATCGGGACCCGGGGCATCCTTGACGGGATGTCGCTGTAGACCCTTGATTGGGTAGTCTGCGGGCGTAGGACGGTTCCAGGAGTACGGGTCTTGATTCTTCGTCCGTACGTGCTGGGTTAGAGTGTCAATCCCCCAGTTGGACGACTCATCCCTAGCCACATGGGTGTTTGAGGCCGGATACTTGTAAGCTAGTCAACAATCCCCTGTTGGATTGTTTCCCCGGACGGTCAAACTTTAAGTTGATGAAATCGGAACATCCAGGGTTCCGATTCACGATCCGCGAACTCCTACACAGTCCTAGGAATACAGGGAACAACATACGTGAAATTGGGTTTGATCTAACGGTCCAAACACATCAAACCCGAAAATCACACAATATGTCAAATTCGTTCGAGGCCCAAACGATATCCAAATTGAGATCCGTAAACTCCTACACGCTCAAGACAACACAAGGATCATTCTAGGATAAAAATATGACCCCACCAGATTGCCCACGCTCCGCCCCAAGCGCGGGCAGTGCGTGGGTGGCTTGAGCACAGTTCAGGCGGCTGGAAATCTTCAAACCACGGCTCCAAACTCCTACCCTAAGTAATACCCCTAATTTGGAGTCACTTTTGTTCTTGGACATACCCCAAATTCTCGACGGAAGTGGCCGGAAATTCAAATTGAAAACCGGCTGAAACCTAATTCCAAAATCGAGCTACAAACTCTCAAAATTTCTGGAATCCTATCCAGCAAGCAGCTAGAGCACGAAGAGTAGATAGATTTTCATACCTTACTCGTCCAATTTGGTTGAGAAACGAGGGAGATCGAAGACTTGGAAAATCTGTCAAAACCGGAGAGATTTTCTGCGTTTTCCGGCGAGACTCGTCGGCTCCAAGGGTTGAGCTGGCCGGGGAAGAGAGAGGAGGAGGTGGCGGTTCGAATGGGACCGGTCTCGTGGCCGGTGGTCCGGCGTGGCGACGACGCTTGCCAAAAATGGGCGTCTGTGAACAGTGTCGGGGAGGGGTTTTTGCGCACAGAGGGAGAAGTCGGGGAGAGAGAGAGAGAGAGAGAAAAGTGAGAAAATGAGGGGTTATTTTCTGATTTTACCAAAATTAACTTCAAAAAATTTACGATTTTGCCACTAGAAGATTTTATCTCATAACTTCTTCGTTTCAACTCCAAATCGAGCCCACTACGTGTCTACGGACTCGGCTTAATACGACCTTTCTAAAAATACCACTTGTTGCCCCAAAATCCGTCCGAACAAAGAGTGACCATTTTACCCCTACCCTTGAGGGTAAAATTGGAAATTCATATTTTAATTTAATTAAATAGTGAATAGTCTTAATTTTTGGGTTGGGATGTTACAGCTGAACTGTAACAACTTCTAGCACCAACTTGGTCACCTCGCACAGTACCCATGCCATGGAGGGTAGGAAACTTTAGCATTAGCATATGTGTAGAAATAAATACCCTCATTTGGGCCAAGGCTTGGCGTCCCAAGATAACATTGAATGTCATAAGGCAATCTACGATAAAAAATGAGGCGTAGCCCTCTAGGATGCTAAACCGACGGCGATCAGCAAGTGGATGCTCCATATGGGTTGGACAACATCTCCGAAAAACTCACCAAATGTGTGATGCTGATGAATCTACCAGTGTCAACAATGATACGGCCAACATCAAAGTTGGAGATATCTACGCGAATGATCAGCAGGTTATCATGGGGAAAAATGACACCCCGCACCTCGTTTTCACTGAAGGTAATAGACTCCCAGCCAGCCTTGGTCATCTCCAGCATGCGTCCATGTCCAGGACTGAAAACATTATGTGCATAAGAAGACCGAACATAGTGCTTCTGCAAGTTATTGGATGTGCCAACCAAAGTAGGACCGTTGATGGTAGAGATGATGTTGATCTGGCGTTGGTGAGGGTTTGGTGGATTTGGAGCATTGTGAACATACTTATCTAACTTGCCTTCGCGAATGAGGGATTTAATGATATTGCGCGATCATCTCTCTAGGCTATGAGAATACTCAAGATCGAAGCGAGCAGAGTACACCCAAAAGGGTTTGTCTTCACCTTGCTGAATCATGTAGAGATCGTCCGCCGGGTATAAGCGATCAGTCTGGATTATGAAATGATCCAAAAAACTTTGCTTTAGACGGTCAAAGGCATCAGCAGTGCCAGTAGAACCAATTCAAGGCAGCTTCTATAAGAGTGGAAGGAAAGAGGAGACACATGCCCACATCACTAAGGCCATTGCATCCTAGGGCGGATTGGAAGGAGCGGATGTGGGTCAAGGGGTTGTCATACCGATGTAAAAGGCGATGTGTAAAGGTCAAACGTTCTTCTCCTAACGGTAAGTGGATGCACTCGGTAAACAAGCCAGGGCGTGGCCTCGTCTAGAGGAGCCAATGGCTGCGTTGTCTCTCATCTTCGAGACGGCAAACCTTCTCAAATAAAAGTCGCATAACGGGATGGTATAAGGAAAGGTGTCGGGTGCAGAAGATTGGTGGTGCCGAGGGGTGGTGGTGGATATGTTTCTCATTCCTTAAAGGCTTCGGAGACGTTTGGGCTTCAACAGAGGGCCAAGGTGAGCAACAAGTGAGTCATCGATATCTACGGGAATCTAAATGAGTTTTGGCAGAAGCTCAGAGATGCGATCCCTACAATCCTTGTATACCTTGGTTGGGGCATGAGGCTTGTCCTAGGCAAGGAAATTTAGAGAGGTTGTGACTTAGTTGCTTCAGGATGAATATGGCCTTTTCCTTCGTCAAGCCTAGGCTACGTTGGGGTGCTGTGAAAGGAGATGGCTGGCTGATTCAACAAGGTATCCTCGACACCTTGGGTAATGTCGTGTTGGGCTAACTGATGGCGAGTGTTCTCCCAATTACGCTTCAAGGTTTGACAGTCATGTTCCAACTCGACATTTTTTGTGCGAAGGTGGTCGTAGTTCTCTGTCATTTTGGCAACATCGGCACAAAGTCGCTCTACTTCAGCATGAAGATGCGCATCAATTGAACATTTCCTTCTGGAGGATTCCACATGGGGGTGTGATGCTGAGTGCCAAGGCTAGCTTCGCTCGAAATGACGAAGTGTGATGGACTAAAGTGACAATGGGGTCTGATAAGTGAAGAACCCAACGGGACTAAAAGAGATGTGAGATTCAAGTATAGGTTGGACTAGACGCATTGGTACTGTTCCAGGCTAGACTGGATTGTACTAAATCGACAGTACCTTCAACTAATTGGAGTTTAGCTAGAAATCAATAGTACTGATTGTGTATTGGTAGAGCTTTCTTTAGGTTGGAGCCAAAAGTGGTTGGGATCGTGAGTTGGAATTCTGAGCAGAATCTTAATGATAGCTTTGGAGGTCCTTGGCACCTTTCCTGGCTTTGCTTCTGTAATCGAAGACTTGAATGATTTGTTTAAACTATTGACTGAGTAGTTTTTGTATTTGATTTGTTTGGTTGGGGGTTGGTTGTCCTTTGGTCTGTTGGGAGCCTTCTATACTTATTGAGGTTTGAAGGCAATCGAAATTGACAGCTGCCATCTTCAAGGAATCACACACCAATCCCATCTTTGTTGCCTTCTTGATATTTTGGGCTAGCTATCATTATTTCTCCACTTGGATGATGCACCCGCATTCTTTTATAATAAAGAAACCAAAAGATAATACTACTTCTTGTCTGTTCAGTCCTTGTCGCTAGTAGTGTTCTAATTCTTATTTAAATCCTCCTCTTGACTGGCCATCCACTTAGTTCTTTCAATAAACAAATATTGTTTACTCACTTAGTTCATGCAAAAGCAATTGTAAAAACATTGATTCATCACTTTGATGAAATAATATTTGTTTATTGCATTCTTTGGTTAACTCTTCTCAACTAACTTTCATTCTCACATGCATTGTCTAACATTTGTGGATGGTCTCCCACCTTTTATATGTTCTTCGTTTTTACCCAAAGTGCAATAAGTAGGGAGATATGATGATGGTCATTTAGATAT
Source organism: Prunus kanzakura (assembly GCA_020521455.1). Taxonomy (NCBI): domain Eukaryota; kingdom Viridiplantae; phylum Streptophyta; class Magnoliopsida; order Rosales; family Rosaceae; genus Prunus; species Prunus kanzakura. The sequence goes on along the minus strand of BPUM01001231.1, from coordinate 27,399 downwards.
TTGAAGAATAACAACTAGAAAGCATTCTCCACTCAGCACTAACGGATAAGTGGTGACGAAGAAAACACCTTCTAGCTTGGATTACTCCTCCTCAATGCCAAATTCTGATAAAAATCAATAGTCATTTATTTTGATTATTTTTGGCTCTGTCAATTAATATCCTCAAAATGACTCTCAGCCGTTGCTTTTGAAATTGATTGGGATATGTAAAAGACCATTGAGCCCAAGCAGAACTGTGATTTACCGTTAGTTTACCCAACCCTCTTGACTATTCTGCCACGTCATGTGGACATCCAATAATACCTGTCTAACCTGCTTTTTTATGAATTAGCCATGACTGTTACTAAATTTATTCAAAAAGCTATGAATGGAGAGAATGTTTTGGCCATGAATTGGCCAAACTTTTGAACTTGTATTTTTCACATGACCAAATTTTTCATCCATCCACACATTGATCGGCAAATTTTGCTAAGCTTTAATTTTCATAAATTTTGCCCAAATTCATGAAAACTCGATAGCATTGTTTGTACCAAAATTTGCACTTTTTGGCCAAATACTTTACTCTAGACAAAATACATGGTTTATAGCCCAAATCATGAAATATATAGTTTTGCCCAACATTATACAGAGGTTGGGGATCAATTATGGCACGGAAAATTGGTGTGAGACAAAGGCATCATGGTGTGCATAAAAATTATTTAATATTCTTCGTAAGAAAGAATATTAAAATGAAGAAAAGATCATGGTTTTGGAGAAAGCATGTGAAGTGCCACATCAAAGGAGGAGGTGAAGTAGAAAATGGGCAAGTGGATGAGACAATGATGATTAAACAAAGGGAAAATAAGGAAAGATATGGAAATAAGAAAATATATAATGGGACAATTTATGTCATCATTGTATATTAACAAATGAAATAAAGCACACAAGTGGTTACATGTTCAAAAGTTTGGCCAATTTATGGCCGAAACATTCTCTCCATTCACAGCTTTTTCACTAAATTCAATAACATTGGCCAATTCATCCAAAAGCAGGCTAGACAGGTACTATTTGATGTCCACGTGACATGGTAAAATAGTCAAGAGGGTTGGAGAAACCAATTGTAAATCGCAATTCTGCCTGGGCTCAATGGTCTTTTACCTATCCCAATCAATTTCAAAAGCAACGGCCGATATTTATTTGAGGATATTAATTGACAAAGAGCCAAAAATAATCAAAATATCTAGCTATTGATTTTTATCATATTTTGGCATGGAGGAAGAGTAATCCAAGCTTGAAGGGGTTTTCTTCATCACCACTGATCCGTTAGTGGTGAGTGTAGAATGTTTTCTAATTGTTATTCTTTAAAATATCTAAATGAACATCATCATATCTCCCTATATTTGGGTAAAAAAGGAAGAAAAGATAAAAGGTGGACAATGCATGTGAGAATGAAAGTTGGTTGAGAAGAGTTAACCAAAGACTGCAATAAACAAATATTATTTCATCAAAGTGATGAATCAATGTTTGTACAAATGCTTTTGCATGAGCCGAAAGTCACATGCAATCATCCAATCAAGAGTAAACAATATTTGTTTATTGAAAGAACCAAGTGAATGGCCAGTTGAGGAGGATTTAAATAAGAATTAGAACACTACTAGTGACAAGGACTGAACACACAAGATGGAGAAATAATGATATCTCACGCACCAAAATATCAATAAGGCAACAAAGATGGGATTGGCGTTCAATTCCTAGATGGCAGCTGTCAGTTTTGGTTGCCTTCAAACCTCTATAAATATAGAAGGCTCCAATAGACCAAAGGACAACCAACCCCCAACCAAACAAATCAAATACAAAAACTACTTAGTCAAACTGGTCAAGTTCAATGATTTAAACAAATCATTCAAGCCTTCGATTACATAAGCAAAGCCAGCAAAGGTGCCAAGGACCTCCAAAACTATCCTTGATATTCTGCTAAGAATTCCAACTCACGATCCCAACCACTTTTGGCTCCAACCTGAAGAAAGCTCTGCCAATACACAATCAGTAGTATTGATTTCTAGCTAAACTCCAATTAGTTGAAGGTACTGTTGATTCAGTACAATCCAGTCTAGCCTGGAACAGTACCAATGCATCCTTTAATTTACTGTATTTGAAGTAGTTCTCCTTGAACTTGTTTGTTTTTATTTTAAAACACTTGTATTTCGTTGTACTCACCAGTTTTATTTAGATAAATTGTGAAGTCCTCACCATAATGAGGCACAGAAAATGACTTTCTTGGGAGGTTTCCCCACCAAAAATCACAATCATTTGTTTAAAGTCAAATATTTGTGGCGCAAGTATTTTAAATTATAGAAAATTAGTTCAAAACTGACAACTGTTTCATTTTTTAGTTTAATTAGTTAAATGAATACCTTTATAACCCTTCTAGTATTAAATCAGTTTTTTTGAAAAAATTTGGGCACTCTCTCTTTCGTCTCTCTCGCTTTTGCAGAAACCAGGCCGGCCAATTTTGGCGGCCATCTTGGTGCTCCGACCACGACAAGCTGTGAGACCAGTTGGAAAAGGATTGGCCAAGGCCGGCGATCACGTCTGGGCTAAAGCCTAGCCACCTTAGCCACTCACGACGCCGCTGCGAGCTCGAAAAGATCTGTGGATTTCAAGTTTTCCGACATCATTTTCGGCGACTCCGGCGGTTGTTTCCGTCGATTGAGGTATGGAACTTCATCTAATCTTCGTGATCTAGCTGTTTATGTACGTAATTAGGATCGATTTTGGAGTTTTGAAAATTAATCAATACACCCAAGTTTGACCGACGACTTTGGCAGTGTTCCGGTTGCTTGTTTTTGCTTCACAATTCATTCCCAGACCACACCTTTCAGGTACACTTCACGAAGCTTTCCTGCTGCTTTCAATTTAATTAATTATGTTACTATTCTTCTTTGTGATGGAATGTAATGGAATTTGAGTGCTTGATATTAATTTCCTGTGTTAACATGTTCATTACATACTTCTGATGATCCGGAAAAGAAGAAGAAGATTTTGATATTTGGGTTAAATTTGGCTTCTGTTCTAGTTTGATCACTCTGTGGTTCCTTTTCATTTTGCTGGTTTTGCTTTTGGTAATTTTGGTTAGGCTTTCTTTTTTTAGATATTTATAAAAATACCCAATCCTAGACATGTATTTATAAAAATACCCAAGCACTATTTAAACATAGAAACATACCCAAAATCAACCCCACAATCAACAATTGTATATTTTTTGGGTGTGTTTATAAATGGGTTTTGAGTGTGTGTAATGATGGGTTTTGGGTATGTTTATAAAGTGTTTTGGGTGTTGGGTATTTTTATAATTTCAGCCCCCATTTTGGGTATTTTAGTGAAACTCCCTTCTTTTTTATGAGTTTCTTATTTTCTATGTTAGGAATCTGTGATTGATCTACAATGGTAATTTGTTTATGAGCAAGACTGGTAATTTGGATTTCATCGCAGATTAACTCAAGGCTTTGGCTTTGGAGACAGAGGAACCAACCAACCAAGCTATGGCTACATATTTCCAAAATTTAAGCAATCAAAACTTGTTGAACCCCTCCTATGCAAGGGATGAGAAACTTGCTTCTTATCCTGAACCCCCCACCAACATGATGATGTATCTGAATCAAGCTTCCTATGCTGCTGGATTGTAGTTGTTAGCTTCCAGTAAGTGGTATGAACAGTTGTTATACTGTTCATACCCTGCAACTGAGTTAATTTCTATGACATAGTATTAACAGTGTACTTCTATGACATAGTTTTAACAGATTTTCAATAACAAAACATGCTCTATATTTTGCTCATATAGATGTGCACTTGAAGTTTATGATATGCATAATGTGATTTTTACTAGGAAGATAGTTATACGACATAGTATTAACAGTGTACTTTTTTTTTCTTCTTGTAGATGTATTTCCTTTTGCCTTTGCGATTGCTTCTAGTGAAATTGTGGACAATTGGAGGTGATTTTTGCAAAGGATATCGGATGTCTTGCTGGGTTTTTTTCCCCTTTTTTTTTTAGTTTTTTTGTATGAAATAGTATTAACAATGTTTTTCTATGAAATTATATTAACATTGACTTCTATTACATGGTATTAACAATGTATTTCTATGACATAGTATTAACAATGTATTTCTATGACGTGGTATTAACAATGTATTTCTATGACATGGTATTAACAATGTATTTCTATGACGTGGTATTAACAATGTATTTTGGGCTTGCAGGGCTTTTTTTGTGTGGTCAAATCTGGGCTGGGCTTATTTTGGGTTTTTTGTATTGGGCTTGTTTTAAGTAAATGAATGGCAGAGATGTAATTTGTAGGAACTTTAACACTCATTTTTTAGTTTGTAAATGGTTTTTGGGTATGTTTCTAAAGTGAATTCCATATGGGGTTTTTTTATAATTTCATGTCCTATTTTGGGTATATTACTAAAGCTCCCTTTAAATTATTCAAGTCTGTTAGGGTTTTAATTGCTAACAGTGGCACGCTCGCATACAAGAAAGTTGATCTAAAGACCATTAATGGTTAAAAGATCAAAGGGGAATTTTACTTAGCCTTCAACAGGCTCAAATCTAAAAAGGGTAAACAACTCCATTTCATAATCAAACGCAAATTCATTAAAAATTTGTCCACAGAAAGAAAAGAAAAAGTGCAATTCTTTAGCCGCTAAAGAAAAGAGTGGATTAGTCATATATTATTTAAAGAAAAGATTAAGCAACTTACCCAAACAACCTCTGAATGATCATCATCTAATAATTATAAAACTGGTTGAATGCCTTGCTGAATGAGCTTCCCAGCATGGGCAGCTCCATCCCTTTTCACATTAGCAGGTTCACTCAACCTAAAAAAAAGTAAGCTTCACAATTGAGGACCTAGCACCGTTATTAACCTATATACCCTTCAAAAACTATAGATCAACAATGAGGATTACAAATTCCAGTAGAAATTATTAATGCCAATTATGATTATTAATTTGGTTTTTTAAAAGCAAGATGACATATACGACTCCCAATGAAAATTTTGGCTACTAACCCATATAGACTTCAAATAATATAGATAAACAACGATGATAACAAATTCCAGTACAAAGAATAACAATTATCATTGTTAAATATTAATTTGGTATTAACGAGCAAGACGACATATACGACTCCAAAAATTTAAGCAATTCATCAGTTTGTGCACGAGAGAGAGAGAGAGAGAGAGAGAGAGAGAGAGAGAGAGAGAGAGAGAGGGTACTTGATTCAGACCTAGGGATCTGACTACAATGTATAATCAAACAATTTCATGTACTTCTAGTGTGCCCTACTGTGTCTTTGTGTGAGGAGAACATTTACATTTATATGATATACAACCTTGAGATGAGATCTGACATTGAAGCACAAGAGGCCACCTTCACAAATTGAGAAGTTTCCATAGGCTGTTTGGAAAAAGAAACGCAGCATTAAGGTTAATTTCAGAGATTATGCAAAATAAAAAGGGGGTGGTGCAGAGAGTTTACCATACAAGTCAATTTTAGTCACAACAAAACCAAAAGTTCAAAAGATGACAGAAACCAGAAAGCAGCATCAAAACCTACACAACTGCAGTCTGAGCTATTCTAAGACTCCAAAAACAAATCACAACAAAGGATCCATGTGATCCAACCAGGGTGCACATAATGAAATGCTTGGGGAGAATTCTCAAAACATCTAATATAACATATGGTATTATCCCAACTAAATATAATGAGATTCAATTCTAAGCTTTAGAGCCCAAACATAAGGGTTCCTGGAAGATCATTAGGATATTAGGATTTATTTAAAGTATATATGACCTCTGTTTATCTTTATCCTTTATTACATAAAAGAAAATCTTTTTTTTATATACAAGCGATATTGGAGGAGGGGGAAGTGGGGAATCGAACCTAGGCCTCAGGTGCAAGGGAATGCTCTTAACCACTCGAACTACAAGCCTCTTGTAGTTTTTTTTTTTAATGAATTGAGCCTAGGTACTCTGGTGCTTGTGGAATCAAAATCACAGTTGGCAAGGGCAGTGATTTTAGAGAGTGTCCTTAAATTTTTATTATTATTATTTTAAGAAGCAACAGTTTAACCATAACATAGTTATCATTATTTAAACAAACATTCATTTGGCTACCTGAATATGTGGTAGATGCTTCTGGAACCAACCAGAGTATGATTCTAAGAAACACTCGTAGCTGCATTCCTGACAAGTCACCCCCAGCAAACAAATTCCCGCCCAACATTTATCTGGCTAGAACAGAAGAATATGATAAAATGAATTCAAAAGGAAGACAAAGCAAAACTCTTGGTAGAAATCAAACAGATACTGTATTTTTCTCCCTCACCCTGACATTGTGTAAAAGTAAAACAATTAATTACGCCTCAGGTTATGACTGTTAATTATAAATGATGACTCATCCTAGAACAACTTTACTGGTTTGGCTGACACTAAAAACTAAACCCATGTTTAAATAAACTCAAGAAAATCAAATTTATCAAAAATAAAAATAAAAAACTAAAACAAGTGACTTTAAATAAACAGAATTTTTCAAAAACTAATTGGTACATACAATGTCACTGGCAATGAGCTCCATCAAGTGGTTGACCCAGGAATCAATGGCGGATCTCCAATTATTGATTAGCTTTTGATCAGTCAGATCTTGTACAGACTCATGAAGGAGGTTGTGAGTTTTGATTGTGTACACTACCTTCGACAGATCCAATGGGCTCCCGAAAGGGTGCTTATTGTCGGGGACATGGTCTCTAATGAGCGTGTGCAACAGACGAGACTTTAGAGCAACATCATACATGTCCTTGATATGGTCGAAGGCTGCCATTGGAGCAGAAGCTTAAGCTCTGAAATTGAACATACAGACAAAAACAGAGGGGCTCAGAGCACTAGAGGAAAATCAAGATTTAAACTACAACTGCAACTTACTCATATAAGAATATAAGAATATCCAACTGGATAAATTGGTGCATGATATCCTAATGTTCTCTAGATGCTGATAAAGCTACCTAATTAAGGGAAATCATATATAAACAAGTAAGTCATTGTATTGAACTCACTGTTACAGATTATCCATTAAAAAAAAATACACGCTATACAACTTAATATTTTAAAGAGACAATTTCAACAATTAGTTGTTTTATGGAATTGTACTCAAAAGTGCATGACAGGCAGCTTTAACAAACAATCATATGAAACATAAATTTTGTTCTTGCCTTGGAGACTACTTGGGTGCTTAGGTAGCAGCGCAAGACTTAAATGGTCTTGGCATGCAAGTTGCAAATGGTTAAATTTCACAACAAAGCTAACCCTTGGAAAAATAGAACTGAACCCAAAAATTGAAATTTGAAGTGAAAAGGGAAGAGAAAATATCACAATAGTTTTGCAACCATGGCTTGTACCAGTCCCCCATTAAAGCATAAAGATGCCACCCATTCAGAGATTTGTTATGTTCCCTATATGATTACAGAGAATGGTGATATTAATAATACAATTGGAATAGAAAATGACAGGAAGGAAGAAGAAGGAGGAGGAAGAAGAAAGAATTAAAGAATTTACTTGCTCTTGCAGCTGCTGCGTATCTCCAGTTGCTCTGCGAAAAAGATGCGGCTATCCCATCAACCCGTGAAGAAGACGATGCTAGGTGCCGCAAGTAAGTTCCGGGTGTAACAGTAATGGGCTAGTGGCCAGGTCTGTTTTGTTTCACTAATGAATTGGTATTTTAACTAGCTCTGTTTCACTAATGTGCTAGTTTTGTTTTGATTTAAAACTCGGGCTCATGAAGTGTAGTGGTTTGGAACAATTGCTTCCTCTAGGAAAGATTCTAGGTTTGAGTCCTAGCATCTGTGTTGTGTGTATGAGTTTAGTATACTATCGCTTCTCTTAATAGGAAAGGTCCTGAAAAAAAATTAGGGGCTCATTTGGTGCCTAGGATTGGATTTGATTTGATTAGTCACTAAATCTTAAGATATGTTGAAGGGATTAGTTATAAGGTGTTGTTACCCTATCATATTTGTGGGGATTAGATGAGTTGAGTAATCCATCTTCTACCTTCAACTTGGTCAAATTTTTTTCATTTCTTCCTTAAACATGCTTTAAATCGATTCCAATCCAATACTAATCACCAAACAAACCCTAGATGTAAATTTGTGTATGTATGATCAAGTGTAGTACATATATGAACCAAAAAGACGCAGGTATGTGCGAATGGTCATTTTAGCTGGCTGTGTATGATAGTTATAATTCTAGCAAATTTAAATGCGATGTAACGAAGGAACTTGGTAACAAACTTGGTTTGATGGAACTTTGAATTTAGTTCGATAGAACTTTGAAGTAAGTGATCTTTGGTTGGTTACTATATTAGTTGTTGAGTTTTGAAACTTGATGACAGGTTGAATTCAATTTTAGTATGTTTAATGTGCTGGAAAATGAAAAAGATTAGTAGGTTATGGAATTTTGTTGTTGTTACTGAAATTTGAAGTTTGATGGCATGTTAAATTCAATTTTAGGATGATTTTTTGTTGTTGTCAAAGTTACGTAAAGGGAGGGAGATTTTCTCATACATTGCCAAGGTGTCATAGAGATTCGAACCTGAGAACATTGTTAAATTCAAGGCAGAGGATGCTAGACTCTGTTGGCCAATTTTTTAGGATGTTTGATGTGTTGGAAAATTTAAAAAGACAGGTTTTATAATTTTGTTGCTATAATTGGGCTAACAAAATTCAAAAGAAAAAATGATATGGCTTAGGCACAACTCACCCTAACCAAACCAAACCAAATTATTGGTTTAGTCAGTTTGGTTTCCTTAATAACTTGTAACTTCTGTAAAAATTGAACAAAACCAAATGTGGGAGGAGAAAGAATGGGGCTGACATTCTCAATAGGTAGACTTGATGGTACTGGTTCAATTTTCATACATACAGTTTAACAACTAGAGATTACCCGTCCAAAGTAAATAGGCATCCTTGGGTCACACACACACACACACAAGGCATTTTCCATTGGTGTGCTACACTTTCAGATACAAATGAGACCCACAAGGATCATCTGGATATGCATTAACTGCCTAGATTTGTACGGGATTCACATTTACTAGCCAAGATTCATATAGGATTGAAAATTGAAATTTTCTAGTCAATAGTCAATAGGCTTCCAATTCGCTTTGGGTTCTAGAACATCCATATAGTATCAAAAGTGAAATAACAGAAATTATACTTCCCAGGGAAGGGAAGGGTCTTCTTTCTAACATCAGTAATTTAGTACACTGAATCCTACAATTGAAAAGGGCTGAGAAATCAGCACCCAGCAAGTGAAAGATTAAATTGATTACAAAATGTACAGAGGTGAGAATGGTAGCTATCATGGGTCAATTGCCATAGGTGTAATACGCCTTTTGGTAGGCTTATTTACAGTAGCAGTCTTCATTGAGCTTTGAGATTCTGTTATCCCTTCATTGCTTTCTGCTTCTGATTTTGCATTATATGCTGCAACGAGACTATCATTCGCAGTAACTTCAACTACCATGTCCTCTGGGTTCTCAACTGAACTTCTGTTCTCTAAATCAACGACTTCTTTTGCTTTCGTTTCTACTTCTGTTTTTCGATTCCCTTCTGCTTCTGAATTTCCATTATCTGCTGCAACAAGACTGTCAGTTGCAGTAGATTCAATTACCATGTCCTCTGCCTTCTCAGCTGGCCTTTTATTCTGTTCACCCATGACTCTCTCTTCTTTCCTTTCAGCTTCTTTTTGTTGATTCCTTTCTTCTACAGTTCTTCCATTATCTTCAACGACAAGGCAATCATTTTTAGTAGCTTCAATTTTCATGTCCTCTGGCTTCTGAACTGGGCTTTTGTTCTTGTCATGCATGACTTTCTTTTCCTCTGGAGCAAAATGAAACAGGAACCATGATGAACCAAACAGTGGAAGAAATAATGGATAAAAAAAAGTGATGAAACATTTAGGAAATGGAAGGATATAAAACCTGATGAGCAGATAGGTGATCCCAGTTCATCATTTTCAAATTCTACCAACGTGCAGTAACCATCTTGAGAAGACAATCCTAGGTATTGGGCGTTGGGTGACCTTTTGAACAACAAAAAGTACCAGCAATTTAAATTACAGGAAACATTATCGTCAGTCAAAATCAATATAAGCCCCAAAAAATAGTTTGTTGCAGAAAACTGACACAAATTTTACCATGCAATGTCTGTTATAGCTGCATAATGAAGACCAGCAAAGATTGCAATTGGAGGAACACTCTCTGTGTCATAAATGTACAAAGAATTTAAAGTGGCCACAGCAAAAACAATACGATGGGGAAGCTTAAACAACCCGGCTGCAGATTCACCAAAGACTGTTAAATACTATAATTAACCAACAAAGCTACAATATATTTTACAAAATAACAATGTAAACCAGCATGAGTACATTGATTTGACCCCCGCAGGCTAAAGAGCAAAGGGCAGAAACGAACTGCTACAACAGGTTTGCAGGCACCAGGGAGCTGTAGAGCAGGCCTGCGTTAACATGAAACTTGAGAATATAAATGTAAGAAGACAATTTCCTTCAAACTTTCATTTGCTTGACAGTTATGACACTGAAAAGCATAGGATCATGCTATGATGCCCAACTAGAAATCTAGGGATGTCAGGCTGGACTTTTATTCCATAATATACATATGAATCATTTTACCACAACAATATTCCGAACTAAAAGGTAATATCTCTGACTTGCCTTGAAAGGTCCTTTCTAGAAAATACATAAGCTGTATTTATTGTCTCCGGTGCAGATGATATTTTGTAGGAACCTGAAATTGGAAGATTCTTATGTCAACAAAAAATTGTAATGGAACTAAACATAAGTGGTCATAATCGATTGTAGGGAGTCAGGCTTCAGAAGCTTGTGATAATTGCTAACTTCTTTCAGGAACAGAAATAACCTAAACTGCAAACCTCAGATTATCCTTTTCAGTTTTCACCAAGAAAAATACTAAAATAAATTTAAACAAACCCATAAAAAATAAAAAGAAAGATCCAAAGATTCTTTCCAATTATTTCTCCCCCTCACTTGATGTTTGTTATTCAAGAAAAGCCAAATAACAAATTTAAGGCCATCACATCAAAGGGACTTGGACTATTTACAATCAGTGTTTAATATTGGAGAGGAGAAGACCCTTAATGTCTTTCTGCTTCTCAATCAGGTAATCGGTTAAACTGAATCCTAGCAGCACACTATCTGTAACGACCCAAGGCGTCCTCAAAAGTGACATTTGAATTGAAAGGACTTACTTACATACTCTAAAACTTCCCAAGGCATAGATAATGTGGGATTTAGGGGTATCCCAGATTCTCATCCTTTAAGCCTTGGCCTATTTCCCCTTTCACTCACTGCCGAGGAGATGTCATCATAATCATGGCTCTTGAGTCTCATGTAGGCATTGGACTAGTTCCTCCCATACCATTTGTGATGACCCAAGGCTTGCTCCAAAAGTGCTATCTGAATTCATAGACCTTACTTAAGTACCCTAGATCTTTCCAACGTATAACCGATGTGGAATTCAGGAGAATAGCACTGTCTATCCATCTCATAGGTTATAATAATGGAACAAACTTACATTTGCCCAAAGTAGACAAACCCAATGGCAATGCTACTGAAGCAAGCTCTGTTACAGTCCTCAGATAAGGCTCTACTCAATACTTCAGTCACAATATTTGCCAACCAAAAGGTTGGATGGGGAGAACAAATATACAATGTTATATTGGAAAACCAACCATTGTGGTGAGCGAATTAGACTACATAAGTCCACAGTTCACTGAGCATACAATTAGGCGAACTACCTGCTGGAACAAGTAGAAATGATCCATCAGGTGACCATGCTAATCTTCGAAAGAAAGATGGCAACGTCTCATCATGAAAGAGATGGTATTTTGCAGACTGCATATAAAAACGTACAAGAGGCTAAGAACATGTATATTCCATCCATGCTTAGGATCAATGAAATACGTAGAGAATACAAACTTCTAACCTTAGAATCATCCAACAGTGGAGGCTCGGCCTTTGAAATAACATGCTGGCAAACATAATTTGTCTTCTCGGCACCTTTTGCTTTTGATTGAGCTTTTTTGACATAAATGCGACAAGTTCTATCAGAACTTAGGGAAGCAGCATAGTAGGCCAATGGGTCCCATGCCACACCTTGAACATAATGGGAATGGGCATCCAGAATCTGATGGACAGAACCTGAGGAATAGAAATAGGAAAAATCAGACTTGAATCTTTTGACAATTTAACAGATTTGTTATAGTTATGCTGCTTAGGCAATGTCTTTCTTACCTTTGTTCACATCCCATATGATGCAAGAATTATCAACTGACCCAGAGATGAGAAATGCACCATCAGTAGACCACTGGAGGTCCAGCACATCTTTGCGGTGAAATCTATAACAACAGAAAAAGTCAGGTACAAAGAATCCATGCCAGCAATATATGGCCCACAAAGCTCTAAACAGTTACAAATTACAATAAACTATCATGGCCTTCATATCTAATACTTCGGTTGAAATCCGAACTCCAACATGCCAGACTACCAGGTCGAAACCAACAAAAACTAGAATGAATTCACATTCCACCTTAAGGGCCTGGATCTAACAGATATTACTTATCATTTTATATCAGGCCCAATAAGCTCTTGGTTTTAAGTCTCAGATTTTGGGACAGTCCCCTTTAGTTGAAGGACCCCTCGAATATAAGGGGCACACTGTGGAGCCCACTCCACATTGTAGTTCGATAATCTGAAGTCTATCGTTTAAGTTTCTGTCAAATGATCATCATTGCCAAAACAAATAAAGAATCAGCGAAATAAAAAAAAACCATTCAATCATTTGATCAAAGGTGGTAATTTCAGCCAAAATGGTAACACTATGTTCGTCTATTTATTTGAAAACAATTAGATGTCTTAATAGTTTTGGATTGGGTTCATTTTTTGCAAGGTTGATCCTTTGATAGAGACTTAAACCATAGATGGTTCCAATCGTCAACCTACAATGCACAATGGGCCCCACAAAGTGTCCACTAAATAAAATTGGATTGTAATCAAATGGCTAAACAATTTCCATTTGAACGGATATTTCGTATGGATGATCCTTGAAAGAGAACCTAAAAGTTAAAAGGTTCCAACCATTAGGACCATGTGTTGGGGTGAGGATGTGATGCAGGACGTGCAGGGCCTAAATTTATTAGTTTCCTAATGTATTTGTTAGTTTCCTAGATACTCTAGTTTTCCAAATTCTAGTATAGTAGGTGATGCAGGACGCATAGGACCTAAATTTATTAGTTTCCTAGATACTCTAGTTTTCCAAATTCTAGCAGGATTTCTACTTTTCCAGATTTCCAGATTTCTAGTTTTAAGTTTCCTATTTTATTTGGGTTATGATTTGAGTTTAAGCAAGGGATTTTTATCCTATTATGTCTAGGTTTTAGTTTGCTATAAATACTCCCATGTAGTTCTTTAAAATTGAGATTTGAATGTTGAGTAAACCTTTTCCTAGAACTCTCTAATTTCGTCCCTTCGATCTATATTTCTTCTCCTCGATCTCCGATATTCTTCTTTGTTCTACTGTTTCTGCCCTTTATCTCATCTTTTCTATCTATATTTCTTCTCCTTGGTCTCTTATACTCTTCTATGTTCTATTGTTTGAGTGCTTAATCTAATACCTACGGGCTGTACTACATCAGGATGTTCGCAGATTTTTCTTAAATGAGGACATCCTCACTTGAAGCTTCATGTATGCATGTATATATATCTGATCTATTTATTTTCTAGAATACACATAGCACATTGGTTTCAAACTGCATAAGTCAAATGCATAGGATCAATAGGCCCGTCCCTGATTTGGTCTGCCCTAAATCACCTAAGCTTGCTGTGTTGCCAACTATACTTTAAACAAATATCCAATGCATACAAAAGGTTAACTATTGAATTTAAATTCTTACGACAATGTCTTCAGGACCTTCCACGTTGTGCTAGTTTCTGTTGCATGCAACTTCCATACAATCAGCTCACCTCCTGATTAATAGAAAAAATAAATAAATAAATAAAAAGAGGAAAAGGTACTTTAAGGGAACAATGAACTAGAAAAATAAGTGAATAAAGATGGTCAAGTATATATAAAAATAAATTCAGTAATATGAGTGATCTTCATACCGTCTGCACCAGAGGCAAGCTGTTCTCCTGCATCATCATCAAAGAAGTGATATCAATTCCACCATAAAAGAGAACCGTAATGAGGGAACATGTGTCAATAACACAATTTTCCAAGCTTCAATTTTTTAAATATTAAAAAAGAAATCTCATTTTATTGCAAAGCCAATCTTCATCAACAAGCCAATGCTGTACAAAATTTGCAGCTTGTATGTGAGAGACAGTTCGGTTTTTCATTAGAATAAGCCTTTTTTTCTTATTGCCCACTGTTACAAAAAGAACAGACTTCAGACTTCTCAGCACTCAGAGCATCTCCAAAGGGCTGTACCATACTAGCTATCTAGCTCCTAAAATAGCTTAGCCTCTGTGGACTCCAAAATTTGAGGAGAGACAAAGCGGCTCCTAGTGCTAAATTTAAAAAAGTAATGAAAAATATGGTGAATATCTAAAATCGCATGGCTGGAGTAACCACTTCAAAAGTGCTAAGCTATACCAGTTTTCTAGTCACCTTGGCAAAAATTTGGCTAAAAGTTAGATAGTGCTCCCTTGGATATGCTCTTAAATCCTAAAACTTCTTCCTCATGAAACATGTTCTTCCATCTTGATTCAAGATTCAAAATTCAAAGTATACGAGCTTCTTCTATGTTCTAGAGTCTACTATCAATGCTCCGTTCTGCCAATGAAGTTCTTTCTTCTCCCTCCCTTTCCCTTATTGTTTTTTTTTGGTTGCTTTATTTTCTTTTCCACAATAGGGGAGCTTGAGATCCCAATAATTATGCTTCATAACAAATAAAATTCAATGAATCATTCTTAGAAACCAACACTGGAAATCATCCAAATCAGCTCGCCAAATAAACTAAATTAGCTCAATAGAATTAGCCAAATTAGTATCCCTAAGCATATGGTCGTTGAGACTCCCCCTCAAGCTAGAGAATAGGGTATTGGCAACTCCCATTTTGCTGCAAACAGAATAAGAACATGTTTAAGAGCTTTCAAAAACCTAGATAGCTCAGACCAATTGATAGTAATTAAAACTCTTCATTTTTACACTAGTATAAAGCCAAAGAAGAGGAAGACCTTGCTATCTGTTTTGTTACCAACAGGGAATGAAGTAAACCAAGCCGACAAATGAGATAAGATCTGATCGTCTGAGCAAGACAATAACCGAGACATAATTCAAGTGGTATGAGATCCGAAATAGAAGATTTAATGAAACGTGATGAACAATAGTGAGAGGAAGAAATTTCATTGTTTTTCTTTTTGGTGGTCAAAGTAAGATAGGGGTAACAAAACAGATAGCCTCCTTACATTGATTCAAGTGATAAGGTATCATCTTTTTCATTGATTCAACTGAGTAATATGCATACCCTTGTATAGCATCCTTACATATTAACACCAATGCAAAATTCCTAGAATCATCCAAATCAGCTTAATCAAATGAACAAAATTCGCTCATTCAGTAATCTTGGATTAGGTAAACCAAATCAGCTCAATTTGCTCAATCATTCCAAAATATAAGGTTTTTTTTTACAGCTAGGGATGGGCAATGGATACCCATTGGCCCACATTGGTAAGCATTAGGTGGTGCTGGTAGTGGTGGGGTGTTGGTGGTGATGGTGATGGTGGTTGGTACCCATTGCCCATCACTAGCCTAGATCAGCAGAAGTTGGTACTCCCATTAGAGAGTATATCTAATACCATGGATTATGCACTTAAGACAATTATTTAGACTTCAACTTTAGGTTAAGGCCAAAACATACAATACAGGATCAAGAACTCTGTACAATGCCAATAGAATGCTAAGGTATGTATACTTAATTATTTTAAAGATCTTTGAAAACTTCCCTCCTTCCTTACAAACAATTCCTCGCAATCCTACAATTCTGGTCCTCACCTACAATCATGCTGAGCTCTCATCTCCTAAGAATGGGATTAAGAAATACAACTTCGAATTAACTGTGCTAGTTGTGTTGTTTCCTTGAATTTATGATGGTGGGTATGGAAATATGGGTTTTACAACTTTGGCATTAGCACTTAGCGAATGAAAATGTAACTTTTACTCTTACACTTTGTGGATGTGGAAACAAAACAGGAAAAAAAGAAAGAGAGAAAGAAAACGTAACCAAAAAACATATTTCTAAAGTCAGCAACGTGATTCTCTCTTCATAATCAATATCTTTGTGAAGAACTCGGGATTACAAACACCAAAGCAAGAAGAACAGACATGCTAGCTATCATCTTAGTAATCTTCCAGGAAATAGTGAACTCTCCATAGTAGTTCATCATGAAATGAAGTTTCATGCAATTACAAATGTAAAGAACACTGAGGAGGGCATAGGTTTTCACTTACCAGAAGGAGAGAAGCGAAGGACATTTACAGCAGAACTATGGTAAGAAAGGCTATTTTGATATGAAGCTGCTGGGAGTTTCTTCTGTGTTTCGCTCGAATTTATTAACCAAAGCTTGTAAAAAATTAAATAAAATGAACACAGTTAGGCCAACAACTAATTAAATGACATCAAGAAGTATATCAAATGAACACTTACGAATAAGCTAAATAAAACCTAATAACAAAAAGAAAAATTCCAAAAACCCTTTATCCGAAAAACAAAAAGGAAGGCTCTGATGCTCCATTGAATCAACAATTTGAGCTGAAAGTAGGCGAAATTGCACGGAAATAAAAAAGAAGAAGCTTCAATATTAATTGGCCCACCCACTAGATTCGTGAAAATGCAGAGGAAGAGAGAGAGAGTAGAAGTGAGAACCTTGATGTCGAAATCGGCGCCACCGGTAGCGAGAGTACCAGAAGTTGGGTGGAAATCTAGGGTTAGTACCGGCTTGGTGTCGTGCCAGTTGATCTGAACTGTGCCTCCTTTCATTTTCTTCCTTGTGTTTTTTTTTTTTTTTTGGGTTGGTTTTTTAAATTTTATTTGGTTAATCAAATTTGGGAAGACGGAGGGAATTTAGGGTTACGTACTGGGAAGGAATTGAGAGGTATATGTTGTTCGGCGCACTACGATTTGGCGGGAATTGTTTCGGGAAATTCTGCGTGTACCCAAAAATTTGCTAACTAGCAATTTTTTATTTTTTGGGAACTTTTGATTCAACCCAAAATGAGTGAAGTATTTAGGGTATACTAGTGATTGCCCCTAAACTTGTACCTAACTTTCAATTGACCCTTTATTTTTTTATTTTAGAAAATTAAGGATATGAACTTCTTTTTTTCGCCAATTTCCCCCTTACCGTCTAAATTCTCACCATTTCATCCAATTTTCAGTTAAATCATTTTTAAAAATTATTTTTGGAAAAAATAGAAGAAAAAGAGTAAACCTAATGCCACCCCCTACCATCTCCTCCCTTCCTCCTACCATTCCCCCACGACCACCATCCTTTACTCTAAGACCAATCCCCCACCCCCACACCCTTCAATCCACAGACCCCTCCCTCCTTCTCTCCCTTTCTATTCTTTCACCCACAGACTCATCACCACCATCCCCCAACAAACCTTCCTCCCTTTCCGCCGTCGCCGCCTCCCCTCTCTCTCTCTCTCTCTCTCTCTCTCTCTCTCTCTCTCTCTCTCTCTCTCTCTCTCTCTCTCTCTCTCTCTCTCAATTTCTTTTCTTCCCCACCCCCTCTCCATACTCAAAAAGGTCACAATCGATCCAAGCCTTTCAAAAACAATTGAAAGGTGAAATTCTTGATCATAAGGCATAAGTGGTTCTACTATAAGTGCCTTACAACCTCCCATCTCAATCTTTTTCCAAATTCACACAAAACCCATCAACCAAAACATCAAAAAATTCAATCTTGAACACTTGGATTTGCAAAAAGATCAAAATCAAATAAAATCTAACATAATTTATCTCCATGCCATCGGATAGCATTTGGGGTGGGAGGTTGTGGGGAAGAAGAAAAAACAAAGGGGATGGTTGGGGTGGGGTGGGGTGGAGGGACCATTGGAAGTCATATGGAGAGAGGGAGAGTAGAGGGGCGAGAGAAAAATTAGGTGGAGAGGGTGGGGGTGAGGGAGAGAGTGATTGGTTGGATGGGCCCCTCTCTTATTAAAATATTTTTTCTTTCATTTTAGATTTCATATTATTTTATTTGTGTATTTAATTATTTTAACATATAAAATGACCATTTTGCCCTCATATTTAATGGCAAATTGGATGAAATGTTGTAGATTTAGACGGTAGGGGGGAAATTGGGGAAAAAAAGAAGTTCATATCCTTAATTTTCTATATAAAAAAGGATAAATGGTCAATTGAAAGTTAGATAAAAGTTTAGGGGGCAAATCACTAGTATACCCAAATATTTATAAAGAATGACAAAATTATAGTGTTTGGACACTAATGCCCTTATTCATTTTTATATTGCCTAAGAAGTCTATTTCTTCTTTTCAGATGATGTCGTATGGAGCCAAAAAGGTTGGAAATTATACTTCATCTATTGGGATGATCCTTCACATGAAAGGATGAGGTCTTCACATGGAGTTATGCTTCCATCACACTACAAAAAAATGGTCTTTTGCGACAAACTTTATTCGATGGCCCTTAAATATCGTCGCAAAAGGTCATTTTTTCGACTAAAAAACGTTGGCCGTCGGAAATATGTCAATATGATACATTTTATTTCCGACTATTAATGTACTCTCGGAAAAAGTCTCTATAGATGTCAGAAATACATTGTTTTTAGGCGGGAAGCCTTGGCGACAGCTGTATTACCGACAAAACACATGGCCGTCAGAACTGTCATGGTTATTTCTGAGGGCAGTTTTTGCGCTCGGAAATAGTCACTTATTTCAGAAGGAAAATATGTCTTCTCGGTAATGAGTCTATTTTTCCGAGGGCAATTATGTGCGTTCAGAAATAATTGCATTTTACCGACGACATGTTTTGCTTGTTGAAAATAGTTGTCGATTTCCGACGAATAATTTTTGTTGTCGGAAGTAAATTTTCATTTCCGATTGCAATTAACTGCTGTCAGAAATAGTTATTATTTGCTAGGGCATATAACTTGCATCGGAAAAAGTCGTCGAAAAAAATTGAAAGCATGGGTTAAAAAAGTATAAGAGAAAAATATTGTTTTTTTTCGGGCGAGGATCTTGGTCGTCACCGGAACCGCCCTCAGGGTTGTCGTTGCCAGATTTGGTAGCGCTATCAAAGTCATCGTCTCGGATTCAGGCAATGTCGCTCTCGAATGTGTTTAGGGCCATGTCCAGTGAGTGCAGATGGCCAGCTTCCATCCAGTTTGGCTGGAACATATCCAGAGAGCTTCCATTATATGCCAGCCGACATGTCTCTTTGTCTTTTACTTTTTCATTTGTTTAATATTACTTTGTCTTTTACTCTTCTCCCATGGCACAGACAATTACAGCGTCATGGAAAGTAGAGACGACTTCTTGAATGCATTTGTGCACGTTACGACAAATGGTTTGGGGACGGTTGAAGCTGTAATTGCTAGGGTTTCTCTAAACTAGAAGCGAAGGAAAGTGAGAGAGGAAAGAAGAAAGAGAGAAAGCAAAGAAGAAAAGAGAGAGAGGAAAGAAGAAAGAGAAAAGAGAGAAAAAAAAAAAAGGAAAGCAGAAAGAAAATGTCATATTCCTTCCAATCTTCTCTGGATCTTAGTTTAGCTCCCCCCAACACAGACAAGGGTGCAATCACTTGCACCAATCTGGGCGCCCTATTTTGTGTCCTCACGAGGACCCATGACCGTCAATGACTCGTTACTCCTTGACAACGATGTTGTCATTGGAGTTGCGACTCCCACAGATCTGCGCATACTGGGAATAAGAGATGACAACCGCCTAGTGAGCGATGTCATGGCAATGAGCGTGCAGAGTGTTGCATGTATCGCAAGTGTGGGGCATCGCCTCATTGCAAAAACTCATGAGGTGCAATTTCTAAAAGCTCAGTTGACAACAGAGCAAAAATTGGTTGATGAATATCAGCCCGACAACAAAAGATTGAAGAAGGATAAGGCAAAAAGGGAAAAGGAGCACCGACACCAGCTCGAGTTTTTGCGGGCAGAAAATGAAAAGTTATCAAAACTAGTAACTTTTTATGCTAAAGAAATGCAAAAACAGCCAGAGGCCTTGGAGCGACTGAGTAAACGCAAACACAGAGATGACGACTCTAGTTTTGCTGAAGCTAAGAGAGTGATTTTTGGGAGCTCAAGTGATGAGCCCCAAGAAGCGGTGTGTGAAAATCCGGAAGAGGATATTCAGAGCGCAAAACTAAGGGCTCCTTTGGTGGAATTATGAAGCATGGCGAGATGATGATGAAGAAGATGAGGAAGAGGATGATGAAGAAGAAGAAGAGAGAGAAAAAAATGTTGTTTTTTTTTTTTCAGGGAGATTCACTATTATACCCAATATAGGAGCCCAAATTATGAAAAAAAAAATCATATATGAAATGGACTTTAGAAACACACCCAAAGTCCATTTACAACATAACAAAAAGGCTTTTAATTTTTTTTAAATTACAAAACTGCCATTGATTTCTTAAAACAAACCTAACCCCAAAACCTCATTAAAAAAAAGCCCAAAACACTCAATAGGGCATCAAAGTAATTTAATAATCAAAATTAAATTCAATAGGGCCAACTGTCATTTTTAGGGTTTGTTTATAGAAATTAAATGGTGTAGGGTTTATTTATAGTCACTACAAGAAAAATAGGTTAATGTGACAAAAAAAATTCCTCACATTAGGCAAAATTTCCTCGCGGTTACATTAAAGTGACCATATTCTGGCGTCACAAGGGTCGTCACATTAGGCCCCTCACCCGATGTCAAATGTGACGACTTTAACTCAGTGTCACATATAGTACACTGTGACGATGTATGAATTTGTCACTGTTTACAATATGTGACTTCTCGTGTTTTGTCACATTGTTTCTTTTGTGACATTTAACAATATGTCACCTAATTCATTTTTTGATGACTGGCAGGTGGTCACATGGTATCTATTATGACGACAGACAAATTGTCACAACGTTCAATTTATGATGCTTTATAAATTGTCACTTTGTTTAAAATATGACATAACAAATCGTCATATTGTATAATTTGTTATGCCAAAGAAACTCATCACAATTGATAATACGTGTGAATGATTTCATGACAATGATCCTAATAAATGTAATACTCTGCATCAAGAATATAGAAGCTTCATATTAAATTAAAAAAATAATAGAAAAACAAATTAGAAATTGTACATCCACTAGAACGATACAACTATATACAATAATTTAAAATACAACCATATACTTAAATGTATGAATACATTTAAAAATTTTACATATTTACTAGACCCTAGTGTCATTAAAAATTTATCATACATGGATGGCTCTTTATAAACCTTCAATCACCATTGGCGTCCCTGATTCCCATGCTACAACAGCTACATAAACAAACAAAAACAAAACCCTTTACTCAATAAATCTCAGAAACAATAAAAGAAACAGCAAGCAATTATCCTATCAAAATAGACAAGTCATCATATTCTAATTGCAAAATTGACACTGTAAGTGCTGTTATTAAATTAATAACCAAAAACAGAGAAACAAGTGCAACTAAATAATGAAATACAAGTCTCATATAATAACAGTCACATGAAAGTATATGTGAAAAGGATACAAGAGCACAATTGCATATTTTACTATGATATGTTAATGTTTCTGGTATTATGATAAAGTAGGTAGATGTGTGTAAAAATGAAGTTTACCTTGATCGGAGTCTTCCATCTTCTGGCTCCTATACATTTAATCAAAGCTAGAAAAAAAAGAACATAAATCAGATATATGAATCTGATGGATATATATATTTTCGGTCATGGTATTGATTTTATATAGTACAAGTAGGAAAAATATGTGTGTAGACCATGAAATCTAGATCAAATTAATTACTTGAAGATTACTCTTGACGTGAGCTATGCTAAGATCCTTGACATTCATCAATTGAACCACCAACTTATGTCTTGACATGAGCTTTTAGGAAACTGTTGTTGCTCCTGCACCATCAGAGAAACTAACACAATTTCAGCTACTGTGTATTAAACTTTGAACTCAGAATTAAACATCCTAAACTCAATAAAAATCTGCCAATTTACATGCATCCTGAAGTTGATTAAATAAACTTTGAAACCATATAAAATTTGATAGAAACGGTGCTCTAATTTTTAAGATAAGGCAGTCCAAAGTAAGTGTTTCAAAACTGAAACTGCAGCCCCTGTTTTTGACAGATTTTGTAGTCATACTTACCAAGGTATCAAACTTCAACCAAATTACAATCCTGGATATGTATGGTTTAAAATCAAGTAATTATACCTCAAAACTAACCCACAACCTGTGCAAAATTAACAGTCAACATGGGTAACACAATCACATTTTCTGAAAAAACAGAAACTTAACAACTTCTGCCTCAAAACACTTCTGAACAATCTTAAAAACAAGTATATAATCTTGCATGAATAATTAACATAAATCTTGTATTGGGTCTGTCAATTTGTCAATCCCTTTTTGTAATAGATGCTTATAACTTATGTTGTATTAGGAAGAAAGTAAATCAAACCTCTAGCTAGTCTTGTGAAGAGAAACTTCAGAGGCTCTTCCACTCCAATACCATCCCAATTGGATAGCTTCCCTTCAATTTCAAACGCAAATTAGTCAATTCAATGGTTGTACCAAAAGGAGAAAATTAATCACAATCACCACCATTTCCTAACCAAAGAAACATAACTAAATGCAAGTGGAAATTAAGTATACTTACATGTACCAAAGGAACTTTAATTGGAGAAAATGGGTGAAGTGGGTGGCTGAGATTAAAGACAAATCTCTAAGCAGAAAAATAAATAAAACAAAATTAAAATTCAAGTAGGGAAAAAAAAAAAGTGCATCAGGAGCTGACTTTCACCTCTCTCCCACCATCCTCCACCCAGCTTTTTCTACAACTTCAACGAATCACATGGCTTCTCTTCTAAAAACAAACCAAAGCACCATTAGATTCTGCAAAATTTAAATAATAACAAATCTAAATCTAAACTTTTGAAAGAATTTGAAACTTTGTAATATCTGCTAGCACATTAATTGAAATAATTGAAAGAATTTGGAGCTTCATACCCAATGAGGTTCCATTAAATTTAGTAAAACCAACTTGAGAGTGCAGCCGTGAGGTTCCGCAAAGCTAAACTGAAAGAATGTTTTGATAAAATCTGGAAAATAAAAGAGCGATAGAGAGAGTTAGGGTTACCTTGAGATTGCAGTCGTGAGAGGGTTTGGGAACCAAGAGGATTTCTATATGAGAAAGAATCATAAAGGGTTTCGAGTTAGAGAGAATCGGAGGGATTGGGGTCAGATAGAGCCGGAGAGGGTTTTGGGTTAGAGAGAGAGAGAGAGAGAGAGAGAGAGAGAGAGAGAGAGAGTGAAATCTGGGGAAGAAGAAAATAATGCGATATGGAAAATTGGGGGGAAGAGTATTCTAAGATGAAATCCTCACCTTGTCTGCAAATTAATGGTCAAACAGAAATTAAAAAGCTGAAAACCTGCACAGACCATAGCACAAAATTAAAACATAAAACATAACCCTTTTAAATGAATAAGTGAGGCCAGGTCCTCACATGTGCGAATATGTGATGACAACTAACCCTAAAATATAATTTTTATTTTGGGGCGGGAAACTTTTCCGCTCATTCCTTTTCATTTTTATGTTTTTTGGATAGATATTCCCGCACTAAAAATTTATGATGACTTAAAATATTATATGTGACTCCACAAGCCTCACAAATAATTGTTGGTCTCTCCCGCCCAAAACCGCCAGACTATTTGTGAGGGATTTGGCCTTCCTCCAAAATTGTAGATGTCTTTGTTGTCTTATGAGTGACGACTTGATAAATTCGTCACCCATACCTATTATATGTGACGAATTTACAAGCCTCACTTTTTATTTGGTCACATTAGCCCTTTTTTCTTGTAGTGAGTTTTAGTGCTAAGAATGGGTATTTGACTAAATATCTTTTTTTTTTTTAATGCAGCCTGTTTGAAGTGAAATGTTTTTTTTCTTGTTTTTTGTTTTGTTTTTTTTAATGCAACCTGTTTGAAGTGAACTTTATATGTTATGTGGGCCTCATAGCCTCAAATCCCATATGCTTTATATGTAACCCCAAGAAAAATTCGACATTGGTTAGGGGTAGGTATGTGATCTAATTATTGTTGATTTTCGAGACTTTTGAAACGAAGACCTGGCTCAATTTTGACTCCATAAAGATGACTGAGAATAGGGGAAATGAATGATGAGAAGAGAAGTGTGATTAGTTCAACCACATAAACGGATAGAATGAAAGAGAAGGTTAAATTAGCTATTTAAATGTATAATTATCATATCCCAACATTACATCATTAAAGTGTTAAGTAAAAGGCTCTACAATAGTAAGATGCTTTTCCTTTTAAAGATATGTGTGAATGGCATCCATTCTTTCCATTTTTCCCCCTTGACCATCCTGTACTACTTTAATTTAGTCTTCAAAGATATATTTTCGCCATCCACAAAAACAAGTAAAAGTTCAACTCAAATGAATCTCAATATTGAAAAAGGCATGGCAAAAATAATTAATGAACAAATGCGCACACTTTGGAATTGTATTAATTCATAAAATTAATTAAAGGTTTCACTAATTGACACATCAACTGTGGTCCCCATCTCTCACACTGGTGCTTGAACCATGCCTATCTTTATAATGCCGAGCCACCCACAAATACACCAAGAAATTAACCCAATTGATGGCTGTCAATATCCAGTAAAAGTAATCAAGCTTGCTCATGTTCAAGTCGTTCATCAACCACCCTTGGTAAACTGGGAGAAGTATCACAGAAGTAATAAATGTACCCTTGCTTTTTTTTATAGCCATTTGTCAAGTGGGACAACAAATTCCACCACATTTTGTAATTTAGCTAGCAAGCAAGCAGGATATTACCTCGATGAGTTGAGTTCATCAATAATTTAGCCACCACCTTTTCTTTGAATAAATCATTGCATCAATTTTTTTTGTATGGCCAAAGGGTATCATGCTTTTAAAAAAGAGGGAAGTCTTCATGATCTACACCTTTTTAAAAGAGAGGGAAGTCTTCATCAAGGAGAAGAGAACCAATACAAGCAGGAGCTTCATCAAAATAAAGGATACCCAAGTCTAGGTTATAACTCCAGTTTGCCAACTCGTTAGGTATTCTTCTTCATCACATGAAGAATTTTTTATTTCTGTTTTGATTGTTTTATGTCTAATTCTATTATAATAGTATTTCTTTTCTATTATTGTCTATTTTGCTAATGATTTCAATTTCCTCCAGCATTGTAACCAAAGAAGTTGCTCAGAATATAGGTGTACTTTTCAAGCAAGAGATTAAAGGAACCTAGATGACTGAATTTATTTGTCTTATCATATTCATGTTTTCTTGTTAACAGCTTGATCGAACTGGAATTGAACCTAGTCCAATCGATTATTTCAAAAAATTTCATATAAGTAAGGGTAAGAATGGAGAAGGAGAAAATTGGCCAAGCGAAAAGGCGAAAGAACTTTATGTATGGTTTCCCTTCAATGTCCAGCTTCATATTTTTCCATTAGCATGATATTGTGTCTATATATGAAACATGTGTTTATAATTTCACTACAGGAAAAAATGGAAAACAAAAAGGCTGATGTTGAACAGGAAAACCTTGATGTCAATGATTGGGATATATATAAGGAGATGATTGCCCCTAGTCATGGTCATGTTCTTGGCTTAGGCGGTGGCATCAAAGCTAAAGATGTATACTACGCCTCAACTAACCAAAACTGTAATAAGCGTAGGTGCGTGGAATTGGAAGAAAATCATGGGCATTTGAAAGAGGAATTGAATGATGTCAAAGGTCAATTGAGCACTTTGCAACAACAAGTTCAAATGTTGATTAACAATAACCCACAAAATTCTGCTAATTGTACAAGGCAATCACCTAATGCGGTATAGCTTTTGTTATGTATATTACTTTTTAATTGTATTTGTTAATCCCATTTTCAAATTCTATCAAGTCTTATCATAATTCTTTGTTTTTTGTTGTTATTATACCAAGACAATGTTGCAAGATGTTCCGATGCTTATCTTAGTGACAATGTCGTGGAAGAGCCCAACTAGTTCTTTTATCATCTCCCAAAGACATTTTATTTAGTAATGTTAGACTTAGAAATTATATTCAAATTTTAGAAGTTGGAGACATATACGAGTTGATATGAAATGAATATTGTTTAGTTTATTTTTATATAAATGAATGACAAAAACATATTTATGAAAAAAGTTTATGATTGGAAATATTATTTATATATTTTATTATAAAAACGTAATATTTATGAGAATAATTATTCTATTTACGACAGGTCTGATTACATTTTCGACATCCTTGTTCATCGTAAAAAAAACTTTTACGACAATCTATGTTGATCGGAAATATAACTTACGAGTCATTTCTGAGAATAGTGATTTCATTTACGACACCACATTCCCATCGTAATTGTCTATTTTCGATGACATGTTTCATTATTTCCAATACACCGTCGTAAATAACATTTCTGACGACATGTGTTCCTCATAAATAGATCCTATGCATTATTTCCAACAAAGAATAATTATTTTTCGATGCAATTTTGATATCGAAAATGTCTATTTTAGATGAACAAACATTGTCGGAAATAAATGTAGTCCTCAGAAATAGTATTTCAGACAAGATTTGTTGTTAGAAAAGTTTGGTCGAAAACAACAAAAGCTCGTCGTATAAGAAACAGTTCCGACTAACTTCGAACTATTTCCGACAATGTTGGTATATCGGAAATACTAAATTATCATTGTTTGCCAAATTAGTTTCCAACGACGTCATAATATTTACGACACACATCGCTGGTCGAAAATAAAAACTTTTCTGACGGCTCGTCGAAAATGTACCTTTTCCGATGATCGGTTTTCCGACGCCATCCGACAACCATCTGCTCTCGGAACAACCTTTTTTTGACAAAAAAACTGGTATTTCCGACATCGTTTTGCCTTCGCGAAAAATGTTTTTTTTTTTTAGTGTCATGTTGTCTATAGCTCTTCTTATCCTAAGCTATTCCAGCATGAGTTGTCATTGTCTTCTGCTTCAATTTGTTCTGCTATC
>BPUM01001230.1:0-60946 GCA_020521455.1 Prunus kanzakura | reverse complement strand
CTTCAGCCCATAAAAATATTAAAAAATAATCAGTTTAATAAAATACTCAGGGGTGGCTTCAGTGAGGTGAGGTGTAAGGAGTGAAAGCTTACTTCAAGAATGATGGAGAAATGAGAAGTCTTATTTGCTGAAAGACCCTCCACTCTCATCTGAATAGAAAATACGTCGTTTAGTTGTTGAGTTTTCAAGTACTGCTATCCAGGACCATCCTCCACCCAAAATGAATATCACACGTATGTGCTCGCACACACATATTAAATAGCAAATAAAATGAAAGTAAAGACTTTTATATATGATGATAAGCACCAAAAGTATAGACTACTATGGATCCCATTACCTTATAGTTGCGAATGTGTGTCTTGAAACCCATTGATTGGGCAACAACCTCCATACTGGATAATACAACCTTTGCTGGCTTTTGTGAAACAAAGCGTGTCTGATACTTCATCGAATCCTATTGACAGAAAGAAATTCACACATCACAGAAGTACTTAAGTAGGAAATGGACATAACATAAGTATACTACCTCAGGCAAACTTATATTTACAAAAATGCAGTGAAGGGCATGGTGTTCAAATACTGAATTATCAATTAAAAGTTCGATTGTGATGCTTTTCTGACAGAATGAAGGGAAAAGGAGATAAAAGAGTATAAGATAAGCAGCTTTTAGGGTGTTAGGGTACCTTTAATATTACCATTAATGTCCAAAATATAAAACTATTAATATGGTTTAATGAATAGCTAAAGGATAAAGATAACGGTAGAGTAATTAATAAGTTACTGTCTTACCTTGCCACGGTCAAACATTGTTGCTAGGTTTAAGCCTTGAGATAGAATTATTAAGTCAAATGCATTAAGAACTAAAGGACCCATGTCTTCATTGCCACGGTGCTCACTAACCCTTTGTTCCTGCTATAAATCATAGATAACAGGAAAGTTACATGTGCTGTCCATCTAAAAAAATAAATGTAGCTTCTCAAAGCCCTACCAACCTCAGAGTCGGCATCATCAAAAACAGCATTTACATCATCCAGATTTACATCTTCATATTCAAACGATCTGACAGGCACATAATTTTTCTGAAACCACTCATCATTTCTGATCTGCTCAATTGTAATACGCTGCACACAGAGAAACTTTTCAGAAACAACCATAACCAAAATATTTGAATGAATCAGAGAACAAAGAATGAGAGGCAGAATCCTAAAGGTGATTTCTATCTGAAATCTGACAGTCTCCCCTGCATAGGCTTAGCTTCCCTGTAGCAACTCAAACAGGCACTTAAGTTTTAAACAAATATCACAACCTTAGACTTCAATTAAAAGTACCTCTCTCCTTCCATGTGACAAATACACTGAATAAGGGTAGGGAAAAAGATATAGAATGAAAAAGGTGACAAACTCAAAGAGAAATTTCAAATTCTCAGCAGAGGTTTAAAGGTTGGGTCAATTACCAAACAGACCTCGAGTCAGGTTTCCAATTACAGAAAGCACAAGCCTTGGTACTTATAAAGAAAATATCTACTCCTTTTGACATTTTTTTTGTTAAGCACCTCCTCCTCATGTTGGATGGTTACATGTTATTCCATCCCAAGTTTAATATGAACCAATAAAAACATGGCACCGACATTTCTGATTGTGCCCTTATTATAGATATTGAAACCTGAGAATGTGCACTTTATGCATATAAATGAGCAATGTCTTCCAACCTAGCAAATACTTACAGTTTCAGGGTTCGGATCTAGAATTCTATGAATCAAGGATTTTGCTCCCACTGGAAACCAAGATGGGCATGAGAACTCTGCTTTCTCAATCTGCAGAAAATAAATGATAATGACTTAATATTAACAATGATCTTTATATCACACTTTAACATTCTTACTGAAAAGTAGACATCAGACGAAGTAAAATATTGAGGCAGGGGTAAAACTAGACAACCAACAATCAAGCCCAGGATCCACTAGAAACTGCACCTGAAAATAGCGTCAAGGGGGTCTGGCATTGAAAGAACAGAGACGGCATTTTCACTTTACTTCACAACCAAATACAATAGTCTAAATGACAGCTTGATCACCCTTTCAATATTATATTATCAATTAAGAAGTAGTAATTGAGCTATTAAATTTTTTAATTTTTTTATGAAAATCTATTAAAAGGTTCGTTCACTAGGTATACTACTTTTCACATTTACACAAATAGATCCAAAATATCAATTAAGAAATCTTCTGTTCAAAGCCAATAATCCCAAAATAGTAAACATGAAAGAGGTTCATGCCTTACTATATAGTGTGGTGAGGTCAAGCTCGTCAAATGGAAGATAACCTGCCATCAGAACATAAAGGATGACCCCACAGGACCAAACGTCTGCTACGGCACCATCATACCCCTTGTGACTGAGTACCTAGAGCAGTAAATGAAAACAATAAAAAAAATATAAAACAAAGCAGATGCATGAAATAAACACTATTCCTAGTCGAGAAACGGTCAAATTTAACTCAGAAGCTAACTAATTTTGTCCGTACCTCAGGTGCTACATAGTTCGGGGTCCCACAGGTAGTTCGAAGGAGGCTGACTCCCTACGTGCAAACATCATAAATTGATATCCCTACAAATACTAAATCTCTCAACTGTAATAATGTCCAAAATGAGACAAGAATCTTACTTGTTCAGGCAATGCACTCAGACCAAAATCTGAAATTTTTAAATTTCCTAGAGAATCAAGCAACAGATTTTCCGGCTGCACAAAAACAACGATAAGAATTTCATGAAAGAAAAAGAAATAATCACAATAACTTGCTAGATGCTACAAAAGGAAGACCTTTAAGTCTCTGTGATATACTCCCTTGCTGTGGCAATAATCGACCCCATCAATTAGCTGGTGGAAGTATCGCCTGGCTTCACCTTCACTAAGACGTCCGTGATGAACCTGAACAACAACCATTGTTTTAACACTTAACATCACTGCTTCCTCAGATAAATTAATTGTCCAAATTAAGCAGTGGGATTTGAAGTTAGACTACTACTCACAATCTTATCGAACAATTCACCACCGGTAATGAACTCTAAAATTATATAAATCTTAGTACGGCTAGCTAGAACCTACAGAAAACAACATCATAAAGTCAGTGACAACAAAACTAACAATTTGTAGAAAGTTTTTGCAGCTCAGATTAAAGATATCACATACCTCATGCAGACGAACAACATAGGGATGCCTGACAAGCTTCATTATAGATATTTCTCTCTTGATCTGCATCACAAAGATCAAATTTTTATTAAGAAAAAAACCCAAAATGGAAACTGGGTCATCCTGAAGTCCTAGATTACAGGTAATTAGGCCAATATTAAACCAAAACATGCAAAATCAGAAAGTGGGTAAATTTAAGAACCCATTAAAATTCACAATTAGCATGCAAAGCAAGTAAATTGAGCATCTTGGAGGGTACAAATTAGGGGAAATTGAGAGTACCTGGTCGACCATCTTGTGCTTGATGATGGTAGTGCGATCCAGCACTTTCATGGCTACACTCTCACCCGTCTCAGTGTTCTGCGCAAACTTCACCTTGGCGAAGGTCCCTTCTCCGATCGTCCTCCCAACCTCATACTTACCCACTTTCCTCACCACCATCTCTCTCTCTCTCTCTCTCTCTCTCTCAACTTCTCAACTCAATCTCTCTGTTGATAATCTCAGCTTGGGAGCATTGCACTCTATCCGAGTCTCTCAGAGAAGAGAATGAAAGCAAAAGCACCAGCGACAGTTTCAATTTTTCAACAACAAAGCAGAATACAAACACTTTCTGCCGAATATTTAAATGGGTTTTACTTATCTTTCTGATTTCTGATAAGACATCATAAAATTGCAGCAAAATACGCAATTAAAAGCCGGTGAAAACGATGAGAGCCTTAAAATTTTCTCAAAGATGGGTTTAAAAGTCTACGAATTTATGGAAGCTGGGTTAATGTGTGGCTTATGGAGTTGTATAGCGGCTCTCTTTTGCTGCTTACGACTGACTTTCTCTTTCTCTTGGACACATTTGTCTCTGGGATCTTTACGCTTTGTCCTCCTCAGGACAGCGACCATGATTCCCCGCCCTGGATTTCGTGCTTTTTGATACAAAGATTTGGAATAATTTTACAATTAATTATATTTAATACATAAGCTGCTTTTCCTTTTTTTCTTGCTTGGCCAGAATTATTATCTAATAAATTGCAATGAGCTGTTTTCTTTGTTGAGAAAGTACAATGAATAATGAATTGTTTGAAGTTGATGGTTTTTGTGTGATTAACATTTCATTAAAAAAAAATTAAAGAATTAATTAAACTCCTCTAACATGGTAAGCAGTTTGGATACCTCTTTGAAATGTGATATCATTAATTCATTAATTTTTTATTAGATGAAAACTATTACAATAGATTAATAAATAAGTAATGCTAAGAGCCGGCCATTTAAGACTTGTAAAAGTGCCTTCAAAACAATATAAAAAGGTTTTGAATTTTCAAAAGAAAAAAGCGAAAATGTTTTGTACTTTTTCGGTGTACCACGTTTTGTACTTTGTATTTACACAAGATATATTTGTACATGTCATAAGAGAGGGATTGAATTTGAAAAAAACACAAACAAACATGATATGACGAGCTCAAAGCATGGCTTTCCTTTGGCCATGGAAAACTGACTTGTTCTTTGTTGTTGTCCTAATTCCGAAAAGATGGGTTACGTATGCAAGAAGCATGAATAAAGCAAACTATAGGCATCCAACAAGTGTTACTTACAAGTCTATAATAATGTATAAATAATTATCGGTTCATCTGTGAAAAGTTTATCTAACAAGTGTTACTTACAAGTCTATATGCTTGTTGATTTTTATTTGGTACATTTGAGCATATGAAACAAAAAGTAGCATATGTTTCATCAATAATTACTATCGCTTTTTTTAAATTAATAAAAAAAAAGGATTAAGATAAGCATTACCACAACATATTACAAGTAATTAAGCAGGACATCAGTTGGAAACATTGCTCTCTGCATCTTTATCATTGGGATAAGATTTGTTGATAATCGCTTTCGTTAATAATGCGATGACAAGAATTTAGCACCTAATCTTTGAAAAAAAAACATCCAATCTTCTCACAAGCAAAAGTGGGTTAGCCCCACTTTCCACTAACTTTAACTTGTTTAATTTATGTTTACATTTTTGGTCTCCCATTATTGGACTTAACAGTGCAGACCACATAAAATAGACCACATTCTTGCGAAAATTCTGTGGTGCATCGGCTGTACCGGTACAGCCAGTTATCCAAGGGCCAGTATTGCATTTTAAAAATAAAGGGTTGAGATTGAATGACCTGAAG
The DNA here is from genome assembly GCA_020521455.1 of Prunus kanzakura. NCBI lineage: Eukaryota > Viridiplantae > Streptophyta > Magnoliopsida > Rosales > Rosaceae > Prunus > Prunus kanzakura. Next base: position 55,598 of record BPUM01001230.1, on the reverse strand, counting down.
ACTTGTTGAGCCCTTTGTTATTAAATATCACGTGACATACACGTGACTCAGTAAAAAGCTTCAACGAACTCGCAGAAGCTCTCGCGTGCACTGAAGCTACTTATCTCTGCGATTGATCTCTCTCTCTTGAAAATCCAATCCTCATCTATGTCCCAAATCAGAATCTGGGCGTCTCACCTCTGCCGACGCCGAGATGCAACAGTCATCGGACATCGCCGATTCCGGAATCACCATCCACGCAAGGTTTGCCTGCTTAGTTGTCTTCTTTTTCCATCGGTTCAATTTAGAAGATTACTCAGTTTTTGTCTTTGAAGAATCATGATCAAGAAGCTTGGAAGCAATTGGGTTTTGGGGTTGATACATCTGGCAGATCACCACATGCGCTCCATTCAGGAATTAATGGGTGTGATTCATTTTAGCTCATTGCATGTTCTTCAAAATTTAAACATTTTCTGATTGATTTATGAGAACTTTTGAATATCTCTTTAAATTCTTAGATTGTAGAAGGTGTTGCTAAAAGTTCAGTGTGATTGTTTCTTACCCAGTTAAAAAAAAAAATCAAGTTTTTGTTATTGGTGGTATAAAGATGGAAGCAGAGAGTCAAATGAGGGGAGGTAAAATATGCTGCTGATATTTCCTCCATAAGGGAAGCAGAAGCACGCATCAAGCCATTCATACACCAAACTCCTGTCTTGTCCTCTGAATCTTTGAATGCTCTTGCAGGAAGGCAGCTGTTTTTCAAATGTGAATGTTTTCAAAAGGGGTGAGTGTTTACTTTTTTCCTAGATTGGTTTGGAATTCATTTAGTTTTCCTCAGCCAATAAGACTTATTATTATGTGGCTATGCAGTGGTGCTTTCAAATTCAGAGGGCTTGCAATGCTGTATTTTCACTTGATGATGATGATGCTGTTAAAGGGGTTGTAACACACAGCAGGTTTACTTTCGGCTCATTTGTCTTTCGTGGGTATTTCCTTTGATCAGTTTGTGGGATTACCACCTGATATTGTCCTCCAAATTCAGTGGTAACCATGCTGCAGCATTGTCTTTGGCTGCAAAACTACGCGGAATCCCTGCATATATAGTTATACCAAAAAATGCTCCGAAATGCAAAGTTGAGAATGTCATTCGTTACGGTGGTCAGCTTATCTGGAGTGAGCCCACAATGCAGTTAAGGGAAAGTACTGCAGCCAAGGTGTTGCAAGAAACTGGGGCAGTTCTTCTACATCCTTACAACGATAGGCGCATAATAAGGTACACATGCAACTTTCATTTGTTTTAACTGCATATGTTTGGAATTTTGGCCCTTGATGAGGGAAGAGTAGAAATCTTTTGCATAAAGATGACCTTGTTTTGTATCAATATTATTGAAACTTAGGATGTACCTTCAGAGTCTACTGTGTTGATACAAATAAGACAACATAAAAAGGTTGCTTTACAGTGAGGGTGTGCGTGTGTTTACCTAAAGAATGACCAAACCAAATCATATTATGAATTGTAAACTATTGATCAATATGTGTGTCATGGTTACCATATTTTCTTGAAAATACAATCATAGATGCTGCCTTGAATTTTATGGTGATATATAATATCACCCTGGCTACTCCTTGATTAGTATTACCTAGCCTAATTCATAATACTTAAACAATTCAGATGCATTAACGAAACTTCTTCCTTGTAGGTGAATGCATTAGATACTGTTTTACAATATCATAGTTCCTATTAAAGTAATGTGAGGACAGTACCATTCATTAGCATACCTAATGGAGTTAGGGCCTTTATGGCATGTTTAAATGTTCTTGCAGTGGACAGGGTACCATATCATTGGAGTTTCTGGAGCAACAAGTTCCACAGTTAGACACTATTATAGTTCCCATAAGTGGTTGGTTAAGTTACATTTAATCATCATTTTAAAAATTAGTTCACTATTGTTCCTTCACATTTTTGTTGTTGACTTCTGAGCTTTGTTTTCTGGCATTGATATATGTGTGTTGTGGGTGGGTGTGTAGGAGGTGGCTTGATATCAGGTGTGGCTTTGGCTGCCAAGGCCATCAACCCTGCAATTCGAGTTTTAGCTGCTGAGCCTGAGGGAGCCAACGATGCAGCTCAATCCAAAGCAGCTGGGAGGATAATAACATTGTCTGAGACCAACACTGTAGCATGGTGGTGGTGAGTTTCTCATGAGTTGCTTCATTGGAGGGTTGATGACAGAGCTTCACCAGGACTTGTACTTGCTTCGTTTTGTTTCTATTGAAGAAGCCTCTACGCCAACTCTAAAATTGCTCAAGGCTATGGTGATACAGGACTTTATCAAGAATTGTTCAGTTGTCATTTTCCTTGATTCTGGTAGTTCACGAAATTTCATTGATTTGGCACTATTCAAGTGGTTAGGGTCCAGGATTATGATTGTGTCCACATTATTTTTACTCTTCCGTTGGGGAATTGCATTCTTGATTTTGACCTTGGCTACCTTCTGGGCATACGTGACCAAAGTGGTGGATTTGAAGTTTATAATGGGCATACTGGAAAAGAAGAAAATTTCTGCAAGGTTTATGGCCAAGAGCTTGAGTCATTGAGAGCTTTACTTCTTTCTCCCAGGGCTCATTCCAAAGGACTTGGAGCCATTGATGTGTTAGTGAGCTTTCCAATAATTGGGGAGTTTTATGTGGGTGGGCTACCAATCCAGCAGCAGTGAGACCATGAGTATTGTTTGGTTCAGCATCTCTATAATTGCATGCTTTGATGGTGGCCTTGTTCAAGCCAACCAGTTGAAATATTGTTACAACAACATGAGTTCAATGGCACACATCCATCACTGAAATGGAGTTCAATAGACCCCAATTTTAGAGTTTTCACATGTCTAAATTGAAGTGTTTTTGTAAGTGAAAGCTCATCATGAAAAAGGTATAGAGTTATGTAAGTTATTGTATACTCATGTTTTCATACTCTCTCTCTCCCTAAACCCAACTTTTGGATGCACAGTTCTGTTTCTAATTGAAGCTTAATATGCTTGGGTTGCCATTACCATTTCAAAGATTGTATTGCTAAATCTGTAAGTGTATGGTTCAAATGTGATGTTCATGATTGGTATTGGTTGCTATGATTGCCATAACTACTATATATTGGTTGCTCTGGCTAAGGATTCAGGAAAAGTGCAGAATGCAATTGCATATTGTAAACTAAGAATTGCAAACAAATGTTACGAAATTGCATACATATGCAATTGCATATTATAAAATGAGAATTGCACATAGGTGCTACAAAATTGCGTACAGGTATATGCATATGCATATTATAAACTGAGAATTGCACACATGTGCTCTTTATCGCCAATATCTCCCCTGCCGTTTAATTACCTAACATTTCATCCAATCTGTCATTAAATATGAGGGCAAATTGGTCATTTCATACGTTAAACATAATTGAATTATGTAAAATAAAATAATATGAAAGGAATACAAAAGGGCTATATGTTCATGCAAACGCAAAGATTGCGTTCATTGAGTAAAGTTGCCCGTTCTCTGAAAAATAGACCCAACTAACTTACTTTTTCAAACAAACAGGCTATTTGTTCACGCGAATGCAGCGGTTGCGTTTGTTGAGTAAAGTTGCTCGTTCAAACAAACGGGCTTCGTGTGTACGCTCCGAAGAGTTTGCCAACAGTCGGGCAGCGTTTGCATTGCAGACATGCAATTGCATGATGGTGATGCAATGCAAGAGTGACTGTGCGCAAACGAAAATAAGAAAAATGGAGTTTTGCGTTTTTAAGCTATGTGGAGTTTGCTCACAGGCGAGTAACGTTTGCATAACACAAATGAAATTGCACTACAATGATGCAATGCAAGAGTGACTGTGCGCAAATCGAAAAATGGGCCCAGTAGGAGTTGCGTTCGTTGAGTAAAGTTATATGTTCCCCAGAAAAATCAACCCAACCAATTTACTTTTTCAAACAAACGGGTTGATTGTTCAAGTGAACGCAAGTGGCGGTGCGTTCGTTTAGTAAAGTTGTCGTTCCTGGAAAAATATTCCCAATCATTTTACTTTTTCCAACCAACGACCTATTTTTTCACGCTAACACATGGCTTGCTTTCGTTATGTAAAGTTTCCCATTCCCAGACAAATAGAAAGCCGGCAAGAAAAGGCTTTTGTCATAACAGAAAGAAAAGAAGGGGAGGCCGAAGGGCCCGTCAAAGGGCAATAAAAAGAAAGCTTCCCAATCAACTCACTTTTTCAAACAAACGGGCTATTTGTTTAGGCGAATGCAAATGGGGCATTCGTTGAGTAAAGCTGCTCGATCCTGAAAAAATGGACCAAACCAACTTACTTTTTCAAACAAACGAGTTATTTCTTCACGTGAACGCAGGGGTTGCGTTCGTTGAGTAAAGTTACATGTTCCCCAGAAAAATCAACCCAACCAATTTACTTTTTCAAACAAACGGGCAGCTTGTTCAAGCGAACGCAAGGGGTGTGTTCGTTTAGTAAAGTTGTCGTTGTAACATCCCAGTCCGAAAAAGTAATAAAATAATTAAAGTAAGAAAGAATAAATTTAAATGAAGAAATAAATTGAAATAAACAATAAAATAAAATAATTTGAATTAATTAAGGTTTTTTTTGAAAAATTAAAATATTAATTAATACTAAATGGCAAAAAGGTCATTTTAAGTTTGGGAAAGAATTTAGGGAAAAGTCCAATTTTCAAGGGAGACTCTGTCGAAATTTCGGCAGAAAGTCTTGGTTCTTAGTAAGTGGGCCCGACATCGGAAAGATGTCAGAAATTTTCACTGGATTCGTCCTGGGTTTCGAGGAATTCGGGGCGGGTCCTGTCAATTTAGTATCAGAGCCACTTTGCCGTGTGGTGTGAGTGTGCCGACGAGGACGTCAGGTTCCTAAGAGGGGTGAATTGTAATATCTCACATTGACCAACAGAGAGGGGGTGATGTGCCTTATATGTACATGCCCACCTCCATCTAGCACGAGGCCTTTAATTGCACCTCTATGTCATGGAGGGGCACCAAAAGAGTACTTCATGGAATTACTTATGAAAGATCTGAAAAGTAATCATGTTGAGGTGGATGATGATTACAATTCAGTAAAAATGATCCTTTCTGGTATTCCTCTCGAAAAATCATATTTGTAATATCGGTTGTTAATCCTAAAGAAAAGGAAAATGATAGTCTTAGAAAAGGGAAAATTTGTCGTCCTTAAAGCTACTTGTTAATGGGAAGAACTTATCCAGCATGGATTCTAGAAAGAGATGAAGTTGCGTTATCCTTGACAGTGAACAAATGTCGAGAGATATACCAATGTATCGTCACCCAGGGTTGCATTTTGTTGATATTAATGTTTTAAAGGCTAGCTTTTGGAATGTTTTGAAGTGGGGTGACCCTCGGATCGAAGCCACATTTTGTGGAAGTTCGGGAAACATGGGAAGTTGAGTTTCCATCTTATCAAGTGTGAACAAGGTTATTTGGGAACCTGAGTAGTAAATGTGGGCCCAGTATCCATGCCCCTTCGAGTGACATGTATGAAATTTCGAGGACGAAATTTTATAAGGGGGGTAGATTGTAACATCCCGGTCTGAAAAAGTAATAAATAATTAAAGTAAGAGAGAATAAAGTTAAATGAGGAAATAAATTGAAATAAACAATAAAATAAAATGATTTGAATTAATTAAGGTTTTAAAAAAAAAATTAAAATATTAATTACTAAAGGGCAAAAAGGTCATTTTAAGTTCAGGAAAGAATTTGGGGAAAAGTCCAATTTTCAGGAGAGACTGCCGAAATTTCGGTAGAAAATCTCGATTCTTAGTACGTGGGCCCGACATCGGTAAGATGTCGAAAATTTTCACCGGATTCGTCCTGGGTTCCGAGGAATTCGAGGCGGGTACTGTCAGCCGTTCCCCGGAAAAAATTCTCAATCAACTTACTTTTTCAAACAAACGGGCTATTTATTTAAGCGAACACAAGGGGTGCTATTATTGAGTAAAGTTGCTCGTTCATGGAAAAATGGATCCAACCAACTTACTTTTTCAAACAAATGGGCTATTTGTCAAGCGAACGTAAGAGGTGCGTTCATTCAGTAAAGTTGCCCGTTTACCCGAAAAATGGACCAAACTAACTTACTTTTTCAAACAAACAGACTATTTTTTCACACTAACGCAGGAGTTGCGTTCGTTGTGTAAAGTTGCCCGTTCCCTGGATAAATGGGCCCAACAAACTTACGTTTTCAAAAAACGGGTTATTTGTTCTAGAAAATGCAAGGGGTGCGTTCATTGAGTAAAGTTGCTCGTTCTTGGAAAAATAGACCCAACCAACTTACTTTTTCAAACAAACGGGCTATTTTTTCAAGTGAGTGTAAGGGGTGCATTTGTTCAGTAAAGTTACCCGTTTACTCGAAAACGGACCAAACTAACATACTTTTTCAAACAAACAAGCTATTTTTTCACACTAACGCAGGAGTTGCGTTCGTTGTGTAAAGTTGTCCGTTCCTCGGATAAATAGACCCAACAAACTTACGTTTTCAAACAAACGGGCTATTTGTTCAAGCGAATGCAACGGATGCATTCATTGAGTAAAGTTGCTCGTTTCTGGAAAAATGGACCCAACCAACTTACTTTTTCAAACAAACGAACTATTTGTTGAAGCGAACGCAAGGGGTGCGTTCGTTCAGTAAAATTACCTGTTTACCCGAAAAATGGACCAAACTTACTTACTTTTTCAAACAAACGGGTTATTTTTTCACACTAACGCAGGGGTTGCGTTCGTTGTGTAAAGTTGACCGTTCCCTGGAAAAATGGACCCAACAAACTTATACTTTCAAACAAACGGACTATTTGTTCAAGCGAATGCAAGGGGAGTGTTCATTGAGTAAAGTTGCTTGTTCTTGGAAAAATGGACCCAACCAACTTACTTTTTCAAACAAACGGGCTATTTGTTCAAGTGAGTGTAAGGGGTGCATTCGTTCAGTAAAGTAACACGTTTACCCGAAAAATGGACCAAACTAACTTACTTTTTCAAACAAACGGGCTATTTTTTCACACTAACGCAGGGGTTGCGTTCGTTGTGTAAAGTTGACCGTTCCCTGGAAAAATGGACCCAACAAACTTACTTTTTCAAACAAACGGGCTATTTGTTCAAGCGAATGCAAGAGGAGCGTTCATTGAGTAAAGTTGCTCGTTCCTGGAAAATTGGACCCAACCAACTTACTTTTTTAAACAAACGGGCTATTTGTTCAAGTGAGTGTAAGGGGTGCGTTCGTTCAGTAAAGTTATTTGTTTACTCGAAAAATGGACCAAACTAACTTACTTTTACAAACAAACGGGATATTTTTTCATGCTAACATAGGGGTTGCGTTCGTTGTGTAAAGTTGCCTGTTCCGCGGATAAATGGACCCAACAAACTTACTTTTTCAAACAAACGGACTATTTGTTCAAGCGAATGCAACGGGTGCGTTCATTGAGTAAAGTTTCATGTTCCCGTAAAAATGGACCAATCCAATTTACTTTTTCAAACAAACGAGCTATATGTTCATGCAAATACAAAGATTGCGTTCGTTGAGTAAAGTTGCCCGTTCTCTGAAAAAATAGACCCAACTAACTTACTTTTTAAGCAAATATGTTATTTGTTCACTCGAACACAGGGATTGTGTTTGTTGAGTAAAGTTGCTCGTTCCATGGAAACATGGGCCTAACTAACTTACTTTTTCAAACAAACTGGATATTTGTTCACGCAAGCACAAGGGTTGCGTTTGTTAAGTAAAGTTGCTCATTCCCCGGAAAATGGTCATAACTAACTTAATTTTTCAAACAAACGAGTTATTTGTTAACGCGAACACAAGAGGTTGCGTTTGTTGAGTAAAGTTCTCCGTTTCCCTGAAAAATGGACCCCGCTAACTTACTTTTTCACACAAACGGGCTATTTGTTCAGGCGAACACAAGGAATGCGTTCGTTAAGTAAAGTTTCGCAGTTCCTTGAGAAATTGGACCAAGGAAAATACTTTATCAAACAAACGCACTATTTTTTCTCTCGAACACAAGGGTTGTGTTCGTTGAGTATGTTGCGTTCATTTGATAAATTTAATTGTTGGTATGTTCGGTAAGAAAAAAAAAAAAGTTCATGAGAAAGAATAAGACATGAATTTTTTTTTTTTTTTGTTGTAAGTCGAAGAAATTATTATTACTTTTTTTTTAAAGGAAAAAGTGTATGGGTGTGATATATACTGTTGTTAATCTAATCGGATCTTTCCCCTTGTATTTTTCTCGGGCTTCTTTTTTAAAACTATTTAAAATTTTGTTCTTATAATAAAAAGAGAATAAAATTACGAATATGAGTCGAAAAAATTTTAAAAAAATTTAAAGGGAAAAGCGTATAGGTGTGATATATACTATTGTTAATTTAATTGGATCTTTCCCCTTGTATTTTTCACGTGCTTCTTTGGTAAAATTATTTAAAATTTTGTTCTTATAATAAAAAGAGAATAAAATTACAAATATATTCACATAACTAAGACTTGAACCTAGGCCTTGTACCAAGGAATATGCACTAGAAACCAACTCCACTAAATACACTTTTGTGTTAATGTATTACACGTTGGAGTATATATATATATAGTTGTTATAATATTAATATATATATTATATAAAGTAAAAAAAATATCTTGGGTCCTCAAAAATCAAGGGCCCTTTGCAGTGGTGCCACTTGCACCATGCCAGGGCCGCCCCTGCCTACTAGTTGGGTTAATCCTAACTATCCCATATATGGGAGGACAGTAGGGAGCTCAGGAGAGACCTATCTGCACCATGTTCAAACATGGCTTACAAACTGCTCGGGTTACATGACTTGGTATGACTATTGTATGAATCTAGATGGTTGTTACTCATTGTTTGAACCTCATTGGAGCTCTTCATTTATGTAGTTAGATACTTATCTAAATTGTAATCCAATGTTTAAACAAACTATGGATTTATGCATAGTTTATTCATTCTAATCAACATTTTATTTTCAAACTATTCATTAATGCGTATTATACCACTTATATTTCATCATATGTATATATTATTATTAGTAAATTTTGAGTTTTATTTGTTTAATACATTTATTGATAATGTACATAACATTTATGAAACTTTTACACCAAAATTATGTGTTTCAATGCCTATATATGTCATTTTTGTTGATTTTTTCCCGATACCTAGAACGATAACGATATATCTTCCTCGAAATATCCATAAATTGGAGGCCTGATATTATTTGCACGGCTGATATTTTAATCCTTGGCCTTACCTTTGTGAGGTGAAGAAATTGGATTCATCAATATCCATGTTAAGGGTAATTATTAAAATATAGATCTCGAGTAAATAACTTAGATTTACAGTATGGCTCTCAATTGCAATGTTAAACCCTGCATTAGTTATATTCTTTTTATTTTTTTTGGTCTAAATATAATATAAATAGTCTATTTATTCTTTTCTATGGGTATCTATACATTATTATATAATATTTTAATTTCTTTTAGTTAAATATAATATTTTAATGAGTATATAGTATATGTAACAATTAAAAAAGAGAACCAGTTTTTTTGCCAAGAAAAATGGAGAACCAATTAACCGGTCCCTTATTTTGAGCAATAGGATTATTAGTGATACCAATGGATGGTATGTTGATATTTAAGGTGTTTTTTAAATATAAAAAAATTATATGCTTTAGGGTCTATGTTATGAAGTGTAATAGCGATTTCTTATATTTACTGGACTTTAGGATGTAAGTTACAAATTCAATTGTGATATGAGTAATGTGTAATTGAACGTAATTTGTGTCGTTAGCATTTGTATTGACAAATGAATCATTTCCAAATAGTGGAAGGAATTTCAAAAGGAGACTACACATTTGTCGATGTTTCAGTTGTTAATGCATGTCCTAGAATTGTTGTGCAATTGCACATCCATTGTAAATAATTGCATATAAAATTTCAAGACATACTGTGAACTTACATGTAATTACTCATAATAATTGGATAATTGTAAAAAGACTATGCAATTGCACGTACCATGACGCAAAAACGGAATGACTCTGTATAGATTAATGACTCTGAATGTAGCAAATTGCCCATCCACTAAAAATAGCTAACCCATCTTGTCCCTTCCCGACACCTCTCCCCCTCCCCCATTCCCTCAGCTCTCTCTCTCTCTCTCTCTCTCTCTCTCTCTCTTCCCATCTAAAAGAAACACAAACATCAAAAACCAATCAAACCAAGACATCAGGAATCAAACACAGCTCCATCAAACCCAAACATGGAAAATCAATTAAACCCAAAAATCAATCAAACCCATCCCAGCTTCTCCATTTTTCACATATTTCGCAGGAGATGGAAGTTTTCATCAGCTCATGACTGCAATTTTGTGTGCATCTGCTCCATTTCGATTTAGTAGAAGGTCAGCAACTAGAGATTTAGTACAAGCCATAATAAATAATAGTTGAAGTTTAATGAATCAAAGGTGAATCAGATTTGGGGAAATAGAAGAAATCAAATAAATTTGGGATTCTAAGAAGGGGGTTCTCAAGATTCAAGCATGTGAATAAGAGAAATCAGTCATGATACTATGTTAGAATTGAGCCAAAAAGAAAGAAAATGAACTAGAGAGAAGGGAAGGTGAGGGTTTAGGAAGAAGGGGAAGCAGCGTCGTGAAGGAGGCGCGTCAATTTTTCCCCTTGCTTTTAACCTGTTAACCAACACAGCCGTTTTCCCTTGTTTTAAAAACACCCCACGTGACTGGCATGTGAGTGGCTGTACCGGTGCATCGGATGCACCACAGAAGGACTCACATTCTTGTACTTTTGCCAAGGAAGGAATTTCAAGGGACATTAATCCCTGCTCAAATTTGATGCAGTCTATTTTGGTCAATTTCACTATCAGACATGTTTGACTTGTTTTGTACTTGCTTCCCCCATGGTTAACTAACTCATCACCTCCTGCTCCTTACATTAAATTAGCTACAAAACTATTTTTGGTTATTAAAGTAAAAAAACCAAGGGAAGCCAAAAAACAAATAAATAAATAAAACATGAAAAACAGGATTAGTAGCATTGGTGGTGGATGTTGAAATATAAGTGTAATTAGCTGAAATGTTCTGTTTAGGTTCTGTAAGTATGCTAGCTGAGTGTTTAAATATGAACCATTGAATCATAGTTCAATGGATGGCTAGGATCTTAAGCTGAGGTATGAGTGTTTGTATTTGCCATGTGTCTCTTATCTCATAGGGTAGAGGTTTGAATGGTTAGATTGAGCTGATGTAAGAGAGGAATGTTCTTATTCCTAACGGTTTCTATATCAAGCATGTAGTGTGCGTGTTTGAGTGTGGAATTGAGAAGTGAGATTACAGACTCACATTTTTCTACCATTTTTCATATGCTCATTTTGAAATCTCTCTGTGTTCTTCATTTCTTCTCTAACTCCTGAGCTCCCTATTCTAAAATCCAAATCTAGAGTAGATAATAGTCTGCTATTTCAACATGGCCTCAGAGCCAGGTTCCTTCGTCTGAACTGGGCGTGGAATCTGTGAAGTACGATTGAGCTGGTCCTGAGCTCGAATCGATTCTGGAAGCTGCGATTCCTCTGTGGTCGAGTCTAATATGGCTGGATCTGGAGGTGGTGAGCTGAGAGCTCCGATCTTCAATGGTGAGAACTATGAGTTCTGGAAAACTATTTGAATCTTTGTCTGCTTACCTTGCAAAACTATTTGATCTTATAAACCAAATGAGAAGTTATGGAGAAGATTTATCTAAGGGAAGAGTAGTGCAGAAATTGTTGATTAGCTTGCCTGCTATGTATGATCCTATATGTTCTGTTATTGAGCACTCGAGGGATATAGATACCATTGAAGTTCAAGAGGTTGTTGCCTCATTGAAAGGTTTTGCACAGAGATTGGAGAGACACACTGAGCCTAAAACTGAGAAAGCATTTGCTAGTCTCAGTGTGAATTCTAAAACTGATAAATCTACAGGAAAACAAAGTGGTAAAGATCAAAAGAGTTGGAAGCCAAGAGACAAGAAGTGGGAAAATAAATCCACTGATGGTGCTAAGAATCCATGTAAGCATTGTGGAAAACTGCATTATGGAGAATGTAGATTTAAAGGAAAACCGAAGTGTTACAACTGTGACAAGTTGGGACATATTGCAAAGGACTGCTACAGCAAGAAACCTGCACAGCAACAGCTGAACTATGCAACTCAAGCTCCTACTGCACCAACTATGTTTTTTGTCAACAATGCATATGATAAAGGGTAAAGGGTCTAATACCCCCCTGGACTATCACGCTAATTGAAATGTCCACCCTGAAAAAAAATGTCAGCCAATTTAGCTTTCGTATTATATTTAATCGCCAATTTCACCCCTGCCGTTAGGTTTATCCCAATTCCATCCAAATGCCTGTCAAATATAAGGGTAAATTTGACATTTTACAAGGTAATGCATTAAGAAAATAAGAAAAATGTAATATAATATATTTAAAAGGTATAGCCGCCCGGCTATACTAGCAACCCCTAAAATTTAATCTCCACCCTCCCTGCCACCTCCTCTAACCCTAACCCTAACCCTAACCCTTCTTTTGTTCCAGAACAGCTCAAGGTGAACACTTTGACACACCCCAAGATTAAATTCGAAGTGAGAAGCTTTTGGAAGGCGGAAATTTGTAGGGCCCTACACGAAAGGGTTTCTGAAATTGATCCGCAGGGCAATATAGGGAAGATTCGCGAAGGCGAAATCGTGGAGACTTTGAAGCTCGTCGGGAAGGGAAACTAGTTCTGTTGGTGAAATGGTTGCTGCAGGACTAGCTAATCAAAGAAAGCGCTGCTGGAAGGAGGCTGGGATGCTACCCTTGCTTCTGAAACCAACTGGATCGACGGGTTTCACAACTGGCTATGGCTCTCAAATCGGAAGGTATGCTGCGGGCCTAGGAACTGGATATGCATCTATAACTGGCTATAGATCTCGAACTGAAGCAAACATTCCGCCTTGTTTTATCCATCTCCGCCCGAGCCGGCTACCCCTGCTCTTGAGCCGCATGTGAGGAGGAAGGGGCTGGGGAAGACGATGATTGCCTTCCCCTTTTTTTTTTTTTTTTTTTTTTTTTTTTTTTTTTTTGTTGCAGTTTTGTAGTTTTAACAATTTAATTATTTTAAATTTTAAAAAATTTAATTTAATTCAACAGTGAATCACGTGCTCACGTGATTTTTTTGACGGTCATTTGGATGGAATTGGGGTAAACCTAACGGCAGGGGTGAAATTGGCGATTAAATATAATACAAAAGCTAAATTGGCTGACATTTTTTTTCAGGGTGGACATTTCAATTAGCGTGATAGTCCAGGGGGGTATTAGACCCTTTACCCTATGATAAAAGGCCTATGGAAGATGTGTGGTACTTGGACAGTGGCTGTAGTAACCACATGACTGGCAGGGAGGATGTTTTGGTTGACATTGATAAAAGCATAACAGCAAAGGTTGCAATGGGAACAGGACAGTTGGTTGATGTCTTGGGAAAAGGAAGTTTGGTAGTTGACACAAAGATGGGAAAAAGATATATAAAGGAAGTGATGCTTGTATCTGGGCTTAAGGAGAACTTGCTCAGTGTTGGACAGATGATGGAGCATGGATATTTTCTGATCTTTGGAGATAGCAAAGCAGATATCTATGATGATGGCTCGCTGTCTAATCTGGTGGCTAGAGTACAGATGAAAGGGAATAGAAGTTTTCCCTTGAATCTTCACACTGAGTTACAAGTAGCACTAAGAGCAAGTGTATGTCAATCAGCTTTGATTTGGCATAGGAGGCTGGGGCATTTAAACTTCAATAGTTTAAAAATACTGCAAAATGAAGGAATGGCGTTAGGACTGCCAGAGATTAAAGCCACAAGTCATGTGTGTGAAGGGTGCACTTTTGGAAAACATTGCAGGGAACCTTTTCCAAAAGAAGCAACAAGCAGAGCTGGGAGTCCACTTGAATTGGTACACACGGATGTTTGTGGACCAATGCAAACTACTACAAAGTCAGGAAATAGGTATTTCCTTACATTCATAGATGATAGCACTAGAATGTGTTGGATATATTTTCTGAGATACAAGTCTGAAGTATTTAGTGTGTTTAAAAAGTTTAAAGCTATGGTTGAATTGCAAAGTGGCTATAAACTGAAAAAATTAAGAAGCGATAGAGGGGGTGAGTATACTTCTACAGAATTTAGCAAGTTTTGTGATGACATGGGAATGGAAAGGCAGCTGACAGTTGCTCATTCTCCACAGCAGAATGGCGTAGCTGAAAGGAAGAATAGATCAATTGTTGAAATGGCAAAATGTATGATGTTTGAGAAGAAAATGCCTCTGGAATTTTGGGCTGAAGCAGTTAACACTGCTGTATATGTATTGAATAGATGTCCTACTAAAGCTTTAGAGAAGAAAACACCCTTTGAAGCTTACACTGGAAGAAAACCAGGGATCAAGCATCTAAGAGTGTTTGGTTCCTTGTGTTATGCTCAGATTCCAGAGCAGCAGAGACAGAAGCTTGATCAAACTAGCACAATGTGTGTGTTTCTTGGTTATGGCAGCTGTGAAAAAGGTTACAGGTTATACAATCTTGAATCGGGCAAAGTGATCATTTCTAGAGATGTTATTTTTAATGAGGAAAGTAGTTGGGACTGGAATGCACAAAAAGAATCCAGCATTTCAATTCCACTCACTGATGGTGTTGCTGAGAATGGAAAAGAAATTGATGAGGCATATGGAGTTCAGACAGAAATGGCTGAAGAAAATGAAGTAGAACACACTGAAGCTGTCACAGGTCCTCAGGAGTTTGATCACACTCCTAGAAAATTTAAAAGTATAGCTGAAGTTTATGAAAGATGTAATGTGTGTATAATTGAACCTGAGTCATTTGAAGAAGCTGTCAAGGATGATTCATGGTAGAAAGCAATGGAAAATGAGATTCATATGATAGAGAAGAATGACACTTGGGATTTGGTTGATAGACCATCGGATAAACCAGTTATTGGGGTTAAATGGGTGTATAAAACCAAGTTAAACTTGGATGGTTCTGTTCAAAAGAATAAAGCAAGGCTGGTGGCAAAGGGCTACTCTCAAAAGCCTGGGATAGACTTCAATGAGACGTTTGCACCAGTGGCAAGGCTTGACACAATTCGGATTTTGGTAGCTTTGGCTGCACAGAAAGGGTGGAAACTGTTTCAGTTGGATGTTAAATCGGCTTTTCTGAATGGAGTGTTACATGAAGAAGTTTATGTTGATCAACCACCTGGTTTTGTGGTTAAGAACAGAGAGGATGGAGTTTACAGATTGAAGAAAGCTTTGTATGGTCTTAAACAAGCCCCGAGAGCTTGGTATGAAGAGATTAACGCTTATTTTGAGAAGTCTGGTTTCAAGAGAAGTCTTAGTGAGGCAACTCTGTATGTGAAGTCTGCAGAGAGTGGAATTCTTATAGTTTCGCTTTATGTGGATGACATCATCTATACTGGAAGTTCTAAGGAGCTACTGTTGGATTTCAAGACTGAAATGATGAAACAATATGAGATGACAGATCTTGGTCTGTTACATCATTTTCTGGGGTTAGGAGTGATACAGACTAAAGCCTATATTTTCTTGCATCAGAAGAAATATGCAAAGACTCTTTTGGATAGGTTTGGTCTCAAGGATTGCAAGGCATGTGCTACTCCTCTTGCAGTGAATGAGAAATTGTCTAAGCAGGATGGTAGTGAACAAGCTGATGAGAGTTTGTACAGGCAAGTAGTTGGGAGTTTGTTGTATCTGACTGCAACAAGGCCTGATATTATGTTTGCAGCTAGTCTCTTAGCTCGATTTATGCATGGTCCTACCAGAAAACATATGGGAACTGCTAAGAGAGTACTTAGGTACATACAAGGCACACTTGATTATGGGATAGCTTATGAAAGAGGAAAGGAAGCAGTGCTAATTGGCTATTGTGACAGCGATTGGTCTGGAAGTGAGGATGATATGAGGAGCACTTCTGGTTATGCATTCCATCTTGGATCAGGTGTCTTTTCTTGGGCATCAGTCAAGCAAAGCAGTGTGGCTCTCTCCACTGCAGAAACTGAATACGTGAGTGCAGCTGAAGCAACTGCACAAGCAATGTGGTTGAGGTTTGTTCTTTCAGATTTTGGTGAAGAACAGGTCAGTGCAACATCACTTTTATGTGATAATACCTCAGCTATAGCTATAACCAAAAATCCTGTGCATCATCACAAGACAAGGCATATAAACAGATGTTTTCATTTTATTCGTGATGCCTTACAAGATGGAGAAATTGATCTGTTGTACTGCAAGACAGAAGAGCAGACAGCAGATATTTTTACTAAAGCTCTAGCCAGAGATCGGTTTGAATATTTGAGGAAGAAGCTTGGTGTTATTTCAGCTAAACACTTAGAAGGGAGTGTTGAAATATAAGTGTAATTAGCTGAAATGTTCTGTTTAGGTTCTGTAAGTATGCTAGCTGAGTGTTTAAATATGAACCATTGAATCATAGTTCAATGGATGGCTAGGATCTTAAGCTGAGGTATGAGTGTTTGTATTTGCCATGTGTCTCTTATCTCATAGGGTAGAGGTTTGAATGGTTAGATTGAGCTGATGTAAGAGAGGAATGTTCTTATTCCTAACGGTTTCTATATCAAGCATGTAGTGTGCGTGTTTGAGTGTGGAATTGAGAAGTGAGATTACAGACTCACATTTTTCTACCATTTTCATATGCTCATTTTGAAATCTCTCTGTGTTCTTCATTTCTTCTCTAACTCCTGAGCTCCCTATTCTAAAATCCAAATCTAGAGTAGATAATAGTCTGCTATTTCAACAGTGGAGACCTTAAATTGGTGATTGAGAAGGAACTTTTTGATACTGATGTGGCCGACAATAACCAATGGATCCATCTCTAAAGGAGTACACTTTACGCCTCAAGAAATGGACCATGGGAGGTAGTATTGTGTACAATTTGGTTTCAGGTTGGAGAGAAATTGAATTGCCAAGGCAAACAAATTGAAGACCGGTGATACACTGCAGCTATGGTCATTCCGAGATGACTCCAACAAGCTTAGTTTTGCACTGGTTAAAGCTAGCACCACAACAATGGAGGTTGATCAAAGTGGACCTGGTGCAAGAACCAGTAGCCAAAATGGGACAAACAGTCACACTCTCTCAACTGCCAAAGTAAATTCACTGAAGACATCTGATGACACAGTGCAGCGTTGGTCGATCAAGTGTAAATCCCAGTTTCGCTTTGCCACTTGTTAAGGTTAGCAAGACAAAGGTGGAGGTTCAACAATGTAGACACGGTGCAAGCACTTGTAGCAGTGCCCAAAATGGGCAAACGGGCTCCTCCATTTCATGTATCAGCCATGACTGTTAATTAGCGCATACATATAATGAGTAAAGTATTTTATTTTTAGAGATTCTTTTGGTTTCTTGCCCCTAAAACCAATTCTTTGATTCATTATACTGTAAATCACTTTATATATATATATCTTTGTGAAACATTGAGTTGTACGGTTGTAATCTCTTCAATGGAATTTTTCAAGGGCTTTTCTCTCTATACCCAAATCATGTTGTGACCAGTGTTCCTCTTTCGCCGCCTCTTCACACTCTTCTGTCCATGTGTCCATTTATGATATTTTCCTCATACATTATATTTGGAAATGGAATTTATTAATTAGATTATAGATACCTTAATTTCTAATTTATTCACTATCTCATAATTTTTATATCTATGGTTGTTGTCAATTTTTCTTATGCGCTGCCAATTGCACTGCTGCTGTTAACTGGAGGATAAATGCATTTGTAAACTAAGCTCTCCTTGATTTGAGTTCCCATTTGCCCAATCTCGCAGCCCACCATTTCAGATCGAATCAGGAAGGGTTGTATATAGAAACATAATCTTTTGGTTCACTGTGCATCATTTAGAGTTTCCAATGTCCAAGTCCTTAGAGGATGCTAGTTTTGCTTACTTCTCATCATGCATGTGGGTCAAATTCCTCCCACGGGAATATTCGCCTAAAGATTCCTTCGTCTTCTCCGCCTCTCTTTCTCCCTGCAAAACGAATAGCAATAAGAGGACCACACCCGGGGGGGTGTTGGCCAAAGGCCCTCCGATGCCTAAATTAGTTCAATTGATTTAGGGCAAAAAACCAATAGCTAAATAGGGTACGGAGTTTATATGTGTTTTTGGGATAAACAGGGTGGCCGGAGCCTTGTGTAAAAGAGGGAGAGAAAGGAGGTGGCTAGGGTTTCTCAGAGATAATTTCTGCAGAGTTTCAGTAGGAGTTTAGACGTACCTCAACCTTTGTATGTGGCCATCCTTTTATAGAGGTCTCGGGAGCTAGGGTTTCAGAGGAATAATTCCGTAGATGGAAGGGAATTATTCCTCCCCAATTTGGCGAGATTTCACTAATTAGGGATTTGATTTATTTGATTTAAATCAAATCCCTAATCAGGATAGCAATCAAATCAATACCTAATTTAATTAGGTAACTCCTCCATTAATTGAGAATATTCGTAGGAATCAAATCAATCATCAACCTAATCAGGTAATATCCGATTTAATTAGATAATCCCTAATTAAATCGAACAATTCCCAATTAGGTCAAATAATCCCCAAATGGAAGGAATTATTTGACCTAGGGTTAAGGATTAATTCGGTTCCCACAAATGCCCCCTAGCTTCTGCATGGCGCGTGGTGGCATGTAGGAGATGTAGATCATCTGTTGGGCTGTCCAGCTGTAACTGGGCCTCCTTCTTGGATTTGGGTTCCCAATTGGAGTGAGCTTTTGACTGTTCTTGGAGTTGGGTTCCTAGTAGGAATGGGCTTGCAATTCCTTCTTGACCTAGGATGCCCAACCTGTATAAATGCAGGGCTTCTCTTCACTCTTCTTCACATCGCAAACTTAACTTCTCTACTTTCTAGCTTGAGAGAGATCTTGGAGAATTTGTACTGCTTGTCGAAGAGAGGAGTCGCCGTGCATCCCAAGGTAAGTCGAGCACATATGTTTCTTCATCTTTTCTTCTTTTTGCTTCGAGGATCAACTAGGGGAAGCCCGGCTAGTCGTCGTGACAGGCGATGGCTGGTAATGGGCGGCAGCCGTGGTACAGTAGGTGCGCGCAGATGGACCATCTACTGCTTGTCGTCGCAGGTCTGGGCTGAAGCATGCTTGGCCTCATGCGTTGCAGGACTCGTTTGCTGGGCAAGTATCGGGAGGAAGTTGGTGGTCTGCCCCCTGCCCAGGATGTTGGGGAGATGGAAGCAGAATGGTTCAGACTCTGATGATCTGCCCAAAGGAAGGCTGATGTCAAGTCTTCAAGAAATGGAGTTGCGACTTCGCATGCGAATGATGTGTCTCCGTTGAGGAAGAAGCCAAAGTCCCATTCTGCTGGGAAGACTCAAGTGTGGTCTGTCCCATCGTCATCTGCCAGGGTCCAACATCTTGTCGACGCAGATAGCAGGAAGGTTGGTGAAAATCATGATCTGCTTCGTGAGGCAACCCGTGCCTGATCTAGTCCTGCGGAGCGTCAAAGAGATGCCGATATTCCTCCTCAAAGTTCGAGTCGTCTGCATCAGTCAAAAGATTGAGGTTGAAGCGGGAGGTCTGCTCATGACCCAGTTGTTGAGACACGGGCCGTCAAGTGCGGAGTTGATTCTGCCTCATTGACTCCTTTGCAGGCGAGGTTGGCGGAGGTTAAGTAGATGAGAGAGTCGTCTGCCCGGGCAAAGGGTTCTCTTTCAGTGTCGGCGGTTGATCCCAAGGTGAATAAGTCCAGCCCTGTAAGAGATGTATGCGTGTCTGATCTGCTCAAGACGAACTTCTTATCAAACCCATCCTCCTGTGCTGAGTTGGTCGATCATATCCGTCAGGCCGGTGATCTTGGCACATTTTCGAGTCTTTCCTTGGAAAATCAAAGGGAAGTGTCACTTCACTTGCTTCAAAAAGGGACTGGTTTTTACTGCTGAGACTATCCGGAACTCATCTGCTGGAGAAGAAGAATGTTGAACTGGCCAGTAAGCCTTCTGCCGAGCAGGTCCGTTATGAGAAGAAGACGTCTGATCTGAGGGCAATGATATCAGAGCTGAAAAGCTCCTTTGCTGAGAAGGATTCCGAGCTCAACTCTTCTACTGCTGATTTGGCTAGTCGAAAAGATGTCTTCTTCCGTCTTGAGTGCAGGGATGCTGACATCTCCCATAGCTATGATAAGCTCCTGGCTAGGTTTCGTGCTCACCACAAGTCTGAGGCCACCGTAGACGCGTACAAGTTGGGCTACCTGCACTGTGCGGATGGGGCTGCTCCTCTTTATGCAATTGAAGATGTAGACATCGAGACGCTCTGCCCTGACTTGTTCTGTGTGCAGGGAGGAACTGAAGAGCAGGTAGTTGGAGCGGATGCGGTTGAGGAGGGTGAGATGATGGCAGATGTCGCGGAGCAAGCAGGCGAAGCTGCTGAAGGCATGGCTGATCAGGCGGATGCAGAAGAGCTGCAGATCAAGGGCCTCCTGCCGGCGTCTCGGAGTAGATGAAGACTTCTTTATTTTCAGCTTTTGTAGTCTGCTTTCTTGTTTAGAATAATTGGTCTTATTCGACCATCTCCCTTTTGTTGAACTTGGCCGGTTGGTCAGCTTGCTATGGAAATTTCAGTTATTTTTCAACTTCAATTTACATTGGCTTGTGAACCGCTGAGTAACCAGCCGTACTTTGATTGCGCATCTTCTTTTGGAGATTCACAACTGCCAGGGTCCCCCTTGAGGGACTCCGGGCGTGGTCTGCATATGATGTAGGTAAATTCCTGGCGAACCCTGCGTCTCCCGAAGGACGCTTCTTATGGGCTGCGTCTCCCGAAGGACGCTTTGGTCGTCGCCCTGCGTCTCCCGAAGGACGCTGCTTATGGGCGACTGTGTGACTATCCTGCCTCCCTTAGGAAACGGATAGGAACCTGGATACCTCCCTTAGGAAATTCCTGGCGCACCCTGCGTCTCTCCGAAGGAGCTTCTTATGGGCTGCGTCTCCCGAAGGACGCTTTGGTCGTCGCCCTGCGTCTCCCGAAGGACGCTGCTTATGGGCAACTGTGTGACTATCCTGCCTCCCTTAGGAAACGGATAGGAACCTGGATACCTCCCTTAGGAAATTCCTGGCGCACCCTGCGTCTCCCTGAGGACGCTTCTTATGGGCTGCGTCTCCCGAAGGACGCTTTGGTCGTCGCCCTGCGTCTCCCGAAGGACGCTGCTTATGGGCAACTGTGTGACTATCCTGCCTCCCTTAGGAAACGGATAGGAACCTGGATACCTCCCTTAGGAAATTCCTGGCGCACCCTGCGTCTCCCTTAGGACGCTTCTTATGGGCTGCGTCTCCCGAAGGACGCTTTGGTCGTCGCCCTGCGTCTCCCGAAGGACGCTGCTTATGGGCAACTTATATGGAGATATTCTGGTATGAGTAGGCAGATAAGACATTCTGGAATGAGAAACTGAACTTATATTGATGTTTATAAGGTTACAGCGCTTTATTCGAGAATGTAAATAACTGGATACAAGAAAACCAGAAGCTTCTAGCTGTTGCTTCTCTTCTTCAGAGAAGAGATGTGTAGGGCTCAGTCATCTGCTTGGGACTAAGGAGGAAGCATCATGGATAATACTTTCGGAGATGGTAAGCGTTCCACTGTCGTGGAATTTCCTCCCTTCCATGGTATCTAGTGTGTAGCTCCCCCTGCCCCCTGGACCGGCTGACTACATAAGGTCCCTCCCAGTGAGGATTCATCTTTTTTGACCCTTGCCTTGGTGCAGTGATGAAAGCCTTCCTTAGCACGAGATCGCCTGGTTGAAACTGTCTGACTTTGGGCTCTTTTGTCGTAGTAAGACTTCAACTGTTGTTGATAGGAGGCGACTCGGACAATAGACTTTTCTCGTTCGCCCTTAAGCAAGTCGAGGTTGAGCTTCATCTGCTCGGAGTTCTGATCAACACTGCCCACCTCAAGGCTTATGGAGGGGACAGTGATGTGAGGAGGGATGATCGCTTCCGTCCCATAGGCGAGGGAAAATGGGGTTTCGCCAGTCGATCTCCTTTTGGTGGTGCGATGCCATAGTACTCTGGGGAGTTCATCCACCCATTTCCCTTCGGCGCCTTCTAGCCTTTTCTTCAAGCAGTCTAATATGACTTTGTTGGATGCCTCGGCCTGTCCATTTCCTTGCGGATATCTCGGGGTGGACAGGTGTTGTTTGATTTGTATTTCGCGAAAGAAGGCGGTGATGTGTTTGCCGATGAATTGTGAGCCATTGTCGGTCACCAGTACTGTGGGCAGCCAAACCGGCAGATGATGTTTCTCCTAAATGAATCGCTCCACATCGGCTTCTTTAGTAGAGGATAGAGCTTCGCCTCGATCCATTTAGTAAAGTAGTCGGTGGCGACGATCATCATGTCCTTTTTGGCGGGCGCCTGCGGCAGAGGACCCACTAAGTCAATGGCCCATTGCATGAATGGCCATGGACTGTTTTGTGGATGGTGGACTTCGGCAGGCAAGTTAGGAATTGGCTTGTATCGCTGACAACGATCACATTTCTTGACATACTCAGTGGAGTGTCGTTGGCGCATGATAGGCCAGAAGTAGCCTATGTTTAGAGCCTTCTGGGCTAGTGATCTGCCCCCAGAGTGGTTGCCACACTCGCCGTCGTGAATTTTGCAAAGGACCTCGAGTGTTTGAGGGTATTTTATGCAGGTAAGATGAGGGCCGGAGTATGATCTGCGGACGAGCTTGTTGCCGTGCAGGTAGTATCTCGCGGCCTTCTGCTGGACTTTTCTAGCTTCGGAATTTGTTCATTGGTAGATTTCCATTCATCAGGTAGTCGATGATGGGGTCTTGCCAGCTGGGGTCCTCGTCAATCTGCATTGCGTCGATTGGCTCTACTTCTTCAATGCTTGGTCGGTCAAGGTGTTCGACCGGGATGGAGCGTCTGAATTGGGTATCCAGCGCCGATCCTAGGCTTGCCAGTGCGTCCGCATGCGCGTTCTCTGCCCGAGGCACTTGCTGGATGGTGAAGGTAGGAAACTCCTTCAATAGCTCTTGGACTTTGTCAAGGTAGATCATCCTTGGGTGCTTTGCCATGTATTCACCTGAGGCTTGATTCGTGATCAACTGGGAATCTGAGTAGATGGCTAGCTTCTTGATCGCTAGCTCCTTTGCCAAGCGCAGGCCAGCGAGCAATGCCTCGTATTCTGCCTCGTTGTTTGAGGCTGGGAAACCAAGCCTGATGGCCTGCTCCAATAGGGTCCCTATCTGGGGTGATGATGACGACGCCTGCTCCCGCTCCTTTTTGGTTCGACGCTCCGTCTGTACGCAATTGCCACATGTCTGTGGGTTGGCCAGGTTCAGCAGGATGTGCCATCTGTTTTTGAACTTTCCTTCTTATGGTTGACCAGCTTCGCTTCTTCGGCTGACGAGGTGAATTCTGCCACAAAGTCTTGCTAGAGCCTGAGCTTTTATTGCAGTCTTTGGCCGGTAGAGGAGGTCGTACTGGCTTAGTTCTATAGCCCATTTCATGAGTCGCTGGGAAGACGTCGGGGCTGTGAAGTATTGATCTCAAGTCAGTCATGACGATGACTCGGTGAGCTTGGTAGTAGGGTCGTAACTTTCTCGCGGAAACTACAAGCGCCAAAATAAGTTTTTCCAATTTCGGGTAGCGAGTCTCTGCATCGAGGAGAGCTTTTGACGTGTAGAATATCGGATGTTGGGCCCCTAGTTCTTCTCGAATGAGAGCTGAGCTAACGGCCGAGTTGGACACTGCCAGGTATACGAACAAGTCTTCGCCTGGGGACTGGTTTTGAGAGCAGGGGAGGTGAAGTGAGGTAAGTCTTCAGATTCTGAAAAAGCTACTTCGCACTCCTCATCCCACTTATCTCTTTGTCCTTTTTTCAAAGCTTTGAAAATGGTCTGCACTTGTCGGTAGATCTCGAGAGGAATCGGTTGAGGGCCGCTGCTCTGCCCGTCAGACTTTGTATTTCATTCATTGTGGAAGGCGACTTCATCTCGAGAATGGCCTTGATTTGTCGTGGGTGTGCCTCGATACCTCGTTGCGTGACTAGTAACCCTAGGAATCGGCCGGACGATACGCCAAACGTGCATTACTTGGATTCAACTTCATGCGATACTGGCGTAGCAAGCTGAATGCCTTGGCGAGGTTTTTGATGTGATCTGCACGTTTTGGGGCTTTGACCAGCATGTCGTCCACGTAGACTTCCATAGTCTTGCCAATCTGCTCCTTGAAGATTTTATTCACGAGCCTTTGGTATGTTGCTCCGGCGTTCTTTAGCTCAAAGGGCATGACCTTGTAGCAGTAGGTCCCTCTCTCGATGATGAAAGAAGTTTTCGCCTTGTCATCCTCGTGCATCATGATTTGATTGTAGCCGGAGTAGGCGTCCATGAAGCTGAGCAGCTGATTGCCGGAGGTGGAATCCACGAGTTGGTCGATTCTTGGCAATGGGAAGTTGTCTTTAGGACATGCCTTGTTGAGGTCAGTGTAGTCGACGCAAACTCTCCATTTGCCCTTTTCTTGTTTCGCCACCAAAAACAACGTTGGCCAGCACTCCGAGTAGGAGACCTCTTCAATGAAGCCGGCTGCTAGAAGTTTGTCGATCTCGGCTTCAATGATTGCGACCCGCTCTGGGGCGAAGTTGCATCTCTTCTGTGCCACTGGCTTGCTGGCAGAGTTGACGTGGAGGCGATGGCAGATGATGTTCGGGTCGATGCCCTGGCATGTTTGACGGTGACCATGCGAACATGTCCTTGTTGTTCTGGAGGAAGGTGGTCAGCTCCACCTTCTCGTCTGGGCTTAGGCGCGAGCCGATCCGCGCTTTTCTGTCTGGCTGGTCAGGATCCAAGGGTATTAGCTCGACGTCCTCTTCGGGTTTCCATCCTTCTTCAGGAGAGACCTCTGGACGAATTTCCTCGACTTGGTCCTGATGCTTTAATTGCTATAAGAGGATAGTTTTTTCCTTCCCCTTCTGGCTTGCTCGGTGCTAGGAGTGGGATTTTGGCTGTTCTACTCCTTCCAGATCTGCCTGATTCACAGGGAGGAATTGTGTCTTGCTTTTCTTCAACCCTTGAGCTGAGCATTTCCTCGCCATTGCCTGGTCGCTGTTGATCTGGCCGACACCGACCCCCAGGAATTGGGTAGCGGATTTTCTGATGAGTGGCAGAGGTGATGGCGTTGATCTTACCAATCCATGGTCTGCCTAAGATGCCATTGTAGGGTGAGACTTCATCAATGACCATGACTGTTTGTGAGCTGATTATAGGTGGGGAGTAGACGTCGAGATCTATTGTACCCACGGTAACTGTCAGTTGCGCCATTGAAGCCAGTCAGCGACCTGGCTGATTTGTTGATCTTTGCTTCCAAGCCCATCTGCTGGATGACAGTCAACTGCAGGATATTAGCTGCGCTGCCTTCGTCCACATGGATTCGGTCGACCATGGCCTGAGCGATTTGGATGCTGACGACAAGGGCGTCGTTGTGTGGCATATCGAGGCCGATCATATATTTCTTTTGGAAGCCGATCATTGGGTCGTCTTCCACCGATGGAAGCAGTCGAGACTATGGAGAGACCACCGTGGCCTGTTTGATCTTCCTCTTCTTTTCTTTGCTGGTCAGCCCAGACTCCTCGGAGTCGGCGAGGATTGTGTTAATCCTTATGACCTTCTGAGGTGGCTCCTGGGTGGTGTCGCGATCCTCTATCCGTTGGATGGCTTGCTTCGCAATGAACTCCGCGCAGTGACCTTCTCTCACGAGTTCTTCAAGGTGCGTTTTCCAAGCAAAGCAATTGTTTGTTGTGTGCCCGTGCGTCCCATGGAAGGCACAGTATTTTCTGGTATCCCTCTTGTCTGGATCTCCCTTCATGGGCGGCGGCCTTCTCTACCCAAGGTTTGTCCTTCACTTGGGATAAGATTTGGTGTATGGGATGGAGAACTTGGTGTGACTCTCTCCTGCCGTAGCGTCCTCCTTTGGGTGCGACCTGCGCTTGTCCTTGTTTCTATTGCTGAACTCGTCGTTCTTTTGGCCTGCCCGCTTGGTTGGTTGATCTTCCTAGTAGAGTTCTTTGCGGCGATTCGATCGTCATCCCAGAGCGCATAGCGTTCCGTAGTTGCGAAGACCTCTGCCAGAGTCTGGCTGGGAGCGATAGTCAGCTCGCGGTATAAGTCGTGTTCAGCTAGAAGACATTTCTTGAAAGCAGAGGACGCGATCTGGTCGTCACATCCTACGATGTTGGCCTTTTCTGCTTTGAATCTCTTGATGTAGTCTCAAGGGATTCGTTGGACTTCTTGCGTAGGTTGAACAGGTGGTCGGGGTTCTTCTTGATTGTCCGGTAAGACGTGTATTCTTTCGCGAAGACGTATGCCAACTCCTTGAAGCTGCTGATCGACCCAGATGGTAGGGTGTGGAACCAGTCCTGAGCTGCTCCCCGCAGGGTCATCACAAACACCTTGCAAATCAATGCATCGTCGGCCTTGTGGAGGATCATGACACTTTTGAAGTGTTTTAGGTGGCTTTCGGGATCGGAGTCTCCCTTGAAGGGCGTAAACGAAGGTCGAGAACCGCTTCGGGGGAGCCGCCTGCTCAATTTCGACAGTGAAAGGCGTGGAGTTAGCTTGGTCATCTCCTTGCGTAGGGCATCTTCGAAGTTCCCGCCGGCTTCTCAAGTCTCGTAGTTGGTCACTAACAAGCTTCTTGACGTCCTCTGCACGCATTGCTGGTTGGACACGTTGGCGACCCTCGTGATTTGGACGACGCTGATTGACCTCCTCGTTGATTCGCAAGGTTGGAGTTTCTCGGCTGCGTTGCCTAGGTGGCGTGTTGGTGGACTGCACTTGCGAGTGATTCTCCTCAGCTTTGTCGACGAGAATTGGTCCTTCGAGAGTGAGCAGCGGAGCGCCTTTCCTTGCGATTCTCACCGTGAAGGTTGTCAGGTTGACCTCCTTGGGAGTCTAGCCTTTGAAGAATGTTCCTCGACGAGGTGAACAACAGAGCGCCTTTCTTCACGATCCTCATTGCGATGGTCATCAGGCTGATCTCCCTGGGAGCCTAGCCAGGCACTCCCCTGCGGGCCTAGGCGGTTGCGGACGTGGAGTCGTGGGCCCTGCCTTCCTCGCACGTTGCTCTGAGTGTGGCCATGCGGATGCTTGTGACATGTTGGCGAGCTGATCACGTTGTTGTCCCTCTCCTTGTCTGCTCATGTCTGCTCGACCTGCTCGGCCACCGTCGATCTGCCTATTGGCGTGGTCGTCCATCCTTCTCTCTTCGCCCAGTGGTCCAAGGCCAAGGTTTTGAGCTAGTTCATATGGTTGAGGAGCTGGTCAACTTTCTGAGCTAGCTGTCAACTCTCTGATAAGGTCTGCTTGACTTCGTGGATCGGGAGGAGAGAGTGTGTGGAAGCCCAACTGCATACGGGCTAGGGTTTCATGGGAGTTGTGCGCGGGAGCGTGCGTCGAGCATGGAGGCAATGGAGGGAATGGATGGATGAAGTTGCTCCAAGACCGGGCCCAAGTCGGCGGTGGTGACGAGTCCACTTTGGTGGGAGGTTCCACCATGCTCGGCGGTGGTGCCATGAGGATGGCCAAATCCGGCCAAGGGGCCTTGGGCGGCTGCGGTGACCGGCGCGGTGGTGAGAGGTGGTGGCGCCACCATGTCGATCGCGGGATCATTGGTGGAGTGGCTTTGGGCCGTCGCGGATTGAGCCATGGCGGCGGCTTTGCCTCTCGTCATCTTGCTTCCAACCATGGTTGTTTGGAAGGCTTCGGTGGATTGGAAAATAGGAGGAACGGATTCCTTGAGCACGCTTTGAGTATATCTCGTGCTCTCAATGAAAGCACCAATTTGTGGGAGTCAAATTCCTCCCACGGGAATATTCGCCTAAAGATTCCTTCGTCTTCTCCGCCTCTCTTTCTCCCTGCAAAACGAATAGCAATAAGAGGACCACACCCGGGGGGTGTTGGCCAAAGGCCCTCCGATGCCTAAATTAGTTCAATTGATTTAGGGCAAAAACCAATAGCTAAATAGGGTACGGAGTTTATATGTGAAAGAGGGAGAGAAAGGAGGTGGCTGGGTTTCTCAGAGATGATTTCTGCAGAGTTTCAGTAGGAGTTTAGACGTACCTTCACCCTTGTGTGTAGCTAGGTATTTATAGGAGTCTCGGGAGCTAGGGTTTCAGAGGAATAATTCCGTAGATGGAAGGGAATTATTCCTCCCCAATTTGGCGAGATTTGACTTAATTAGGGATTTGATTTATTGATTTAAATCAAATCCCTAATCAGGATAGCAATCAGATCAATACCTAATTTAATTAGGTAACTCCTCCATTAATTGAGAATATTCGTAGGAATTTAAATCAATCCTCAACCTAATTAGGAATCATTCTATTTAATTGAGTAACCCCCAATTAAATTGAATAATTCCTGATTAGGTCAAATAATCCCCAAATGGAAGGAATTATTTGACCTAGGTTTGCGAATTAATTAGGTCCCACAAGGTGTATGATATGTTCAATGAAGATTGAAACCGCAAGCAACACAAAACAGACCACAGCAACAGCCCATGTTGGTGTTTCCTCTAGGGAACGCTCTTTACTGAGTTCGGCCATTCGAATATCTACTCAAAAGAGCTACCAAGATATTCTTGTGAATCTAAATATTATATGTATATAAATGTGTTTCTCTTTGTTATTTATAAGGGAAATTATGTGTGTAGAAGGGAAACGGCAGGACAGGAAATTCAAGACATTGTCTAAGACCAGTTATGATGAAAGACTTTTAAGTAACAGCCTAAGTCTCTGTCATTCTATGCCGACTTTATCGCCAAGAGCTTATCAAAATTAAGCAAATCAGCAAATTAACTTGGAAATAATTTTCAATAATATATCCTTTGGAACGAGAGACAGCTTAAGATTTTTCCTGTTCTGAACTGAAAATGAAGGGCATTTACAAGATTCAAAAGGGTCTTTGTGAGAAATGTCGCAAGTTGAATGGACCGTAGCACCTTATGTCAATTACCACCATACTACTGTATTATTTCTCCTTTGTCAGTTCATAATTTTTACAATGCCAGAAATATAAAAGGGAAAAAATCAATATTATTCTTTCTGGGTCAATTAAAGAAAATGATATGATTGAAAGAGTCTATGAACCAAAGAATATTCCAGGAAGTCCACGGGGAATAAGACATACTCATTCCACGCAACCAATTGTGACCCAACAATGGTTCATTGTCGTTGATATTCTAGACAAAACTAATCTTCTTGAGGACCTAAAGGGTACCTAAATTTGCATACAATTGGACTGCAGAAAGACTGAGAAATGTCAAAGAACTTACGTGTGGTTCTCATTCTAGAAAGCTAAACAATCCAGTGCCATGGAGCTCAGAAGGAGGTAAATGCCAAAGGGTACGGGCCATATGGTGCTGACTGCTCTTTAAGAAGATAATGAGTCCTTCCCACAACTTTCAACGTCCCTGAATAATCGGTATGGGCATTAACTTTCGCGATTGAATGTGATGATGTGATTTATTGAAGGGATTAAATTTTTTCGCTTGGTGATGAAAATTATCATCCTTGCTGCATTTCAGGCCATACTAAATTTCTTATATTCCATATCATATAATGGTCTTATCAAAAAATATATTCCTTATAGAAAGGCAAGACTCGTTAACCTAATTAACATTGCATAGTCATTTTCGGTGACCAAACCCATGGCCCTTTTTCTTCTATATTTCTGTTCATATTCAAACTTATGCTCTATGAGCAAGTTGCATATATATATACTTCAATCTGCTTTTATTTCTTTCTGTATTAAAAAACTACACCAGTCAAAAGGCCGGCAGTAAGGTATGGTGGTAATATTGCATGATTATTTGAAAAAAATAAAGTAGTTACATCTCATCCATTTCTGTACAGAGAAAGCAGTAAATGAAGCCATGAGATTTCCAAAAGCAAGAACATTATATATACAACTGAGTTTGTCCCATCTCTTTAGAGCACCCATCTCAAGCTAATAAAACTGTTATTTTCTGTCATATATAAAATGTTTCAAGATTTCATCATTTAAATTAAGACTTGCATATCTGCTATATATATATATGAATGTGTAGTCTGAAATTTGGCTGCACACATACATACTGGTTTTTGAGGCTGGCCCAATTTTCAGTCTTTGAGGAGGAATCTACATTGATCCTTGTTTTATGTTAGAGGTGTAATATCTCTGTAGATTTGGTTATGTCTGTTTATAAGATATAGATTAAGTTGTGTAAGTCCATATATGACAGAAAAGTAGAAAAAAGAAAAAGCTAGTGGTATGATCTTTGAAATAAAAGTAAATCCATCTTTGTACAGAAAAAAAAAAACCAACTACATTTAAAAATTAAAATTAAAAGTCTATCCAAAAAGAGGATTTGAGACCTCCAATTCCCATACATTGAAAAAACAACTGAATTGTCCCATCTTTAGAGCACACCTAAGAACAAGATTCACAGTAACAGAAAGAAGATAGAGTTTCTTCAACTAATAAAGCTGTTCTTTTCTGTGATGCCACCATCTCCACCTGCAAAAAAGTAACCAAAAAAGAATGGCTTAGCATTAAGCAATGAGAGAGAGAGAGAGAGAGAGAGAGAGAGAGAGAGAGATATTTATGACCTAAGAAAAAAAGCATTAATGAGAGGGAGAGAGATTGAAAGCTTTAATATATCTAAAGCTGTCTTGACAAACACTTTAAACCACTCTTACCAAGTTTCAGAATTACCACTCACCTTTTCCAGCCTAACTTTGATGGTTAATTTATCTTACTTTTTTTTTATTGGCCAACTAAAGGCTCTTTTGGACTCGTTACATAATTTTTCACATTCTTTGTTTATAATTTTCAAAATCAAAAGCACATAAGTTAGGTGGAGTATACTATAACTCCAAAACCAAAATAAATGTGAAAACAATTCATATTCACAGTCTGACAGGATAACATTTTACTAATCAACACGTAACTCACCAATAGTAATCCCATCTGGGTCGAACTTTGGACATCCGGTTCTGACCATACGGGTGGTCCGTTTCAGCTCTTTGGGTGTTCCGGAAAGCACAGCACCCAATTGAATAGATTCCAATGAGGACCATGTGGGAGTCAATTTCCTCCCACGGGAATATTCGCCTAAAGATTCCTTCGTCTTCTCCGCCTCTCTTTCTCCCTGCAAAACGAATAGCAATAAGAGGACCCACACCCGGGGGTGTTGGCCAAAGGCCCTCCGATGCCTAAATTAGTTCAATTGATTTAGGGCAAAAAAACCAATAGCTAAATAGGGTACGGAGTTTATATGTGTTTTTGGGATGAACCGGGCGGCCGGAGCCTTATGTAAAAGAAGGGAGAGAAAGGAGGTGGCTAGGGGTTTCTGAAGAGATGATTTCTGCAGAGTTTCAGTAGGAATTTAGACGTACCTTCACCCTTGTGTGTAGCTAGGTATTTATAGAGTCTCGGGAGCTAGGGTTTCAGAGGAATAATTCCGTAGATGGAAGGGAATTATTCCTCCCCAATTTGGCGAGATTTGACTTAATTAGGGATTTGATTTATTGATTTAAATCAAATCCCTAATCAGGATAGCAATCAGATCAATACTAATTTAATTAGGTAAACTCCTCCATTAATTGAGAATATTCGTAGGAATCAAATCAATCCTCAACCTAATTAGGTAACATTCTATTTAATTGGGTAACCCCAAATTAAATTGAATAATTCCCAATTAGGTCAAATAATCCCCAAATGGAAGGAATTATTTGACCTAGGGTTATGAATTAATTTGGTTCCCACAAATTGCCCCCTAGCTTCTGCATGGCGCGTGGTGGCATGTAGGAGATGTAAATTATCTGTTGGGCTGTCCAGCTATAACTGGGCTTCCTTCAGTGAGTTGGACTCATTTTTGCAGATTGGGTTCCCAATTGGAGTGAGCTTTTGACTGTTTCTTGGAGTTGGGTTCCCAGTAGGAATGGTGCTTGCGATTCCTTCTTGACCCTAGGATGCCCAAACCTGTGTAAATGTAGGGCTTCTCTTCCACTCTTCTTCACATCGCAAACTTAACTTCTCTACTTTCTAGCTTGAGATAGATCTTGTGAGAATTTGTACTGCTTGTCGAAGAGAGGAGTCGCCGTGCATCCAAAGGTAAGTCGAGCACGTATATTCTTTTCTTCGTCTTTTCTTTCTTTTTTGCTGCGAAGGCTAGCTGGGGGAAGTCCGGCTAGTTGTCGTCGTGACAGGCGATGGCTGATAGTGGGCGGCAAGTCGTGGTAGAGCAGGTGCGCGCAGGTGGACCAGCTATTGCCTATCGTCGCATGGTCTGGGCTGAAGCATGCTTGGCCTCATGCGTTGCGGGCCTGTTCAGCTGGGCAAGTATCGGAGAGGAAGTTGGTGGTCTGCCCCCCTGCCCCAGGATGTGAGAGATGGAAGCAGAATGGTCCAGATTCTGATGATCTGCCCAAAGTAAGGCTGACGTCAAGTCTTCTAGAAATGGAGTTGCGACTTCTCGTGCGAATGATGTGTCTCTGTTTGAGGATGAAGCCAAAGTCCAATCTGCTTGGAAGGACTCAAGGTGGTTTTGTTCCATCATCATCCGAGCCTCCTACTAACAAGTTTGAAAATCATGATCTGCTTCGTGAGGTAGTTCGTGCCCAATCCCAGTTCGTGCCCGAGCCGTTACCAAAGAGGATGCAGTATTCCTCTTCGTAGTTCGAGTCGTCTGCATCAGTCAAAGGATGGAGGATCGAAGCGGGAGGTCTGCTCATGGCTCGGTTGTTGAGACACGGGCAGTCAAGAGTGGAGTTGATTCTACCTCATGGACTTCTTCGGAGGCGAGGTTTGGCAGAGCTAAGAGGATGAGAGATGCATCTGGCAGAAGCGAAGAGTTCTTTCTGCAACGTCAGCTGTTGGTCCAAGGTTGATAGGCCCAACCCCACAGGAGGTGCATGCGTGTCCTAATCTGCTCAAGACGAACTTTTTGTCAAGCTCGGTCCCACTTGTGCTGAATTGGTTAACCACGTCCGCCAGACCGGCGATTGGCACCCTCTCGAGTCTTCTCCTTGGAAAAACAAAGGGAAGCGACACTCCATTGCTTCCGTCTTGAAGCGCAAGAATGTTGACGCCTCATTTGGTATTATGACAAGCTTCTTGCTAAGTTTGGCGCCTATAACAAGTCTGCATTAGAGAGATGGAGACATTGAGATGCTCTGTTCTGACTTGCTCCATGTGCAAAGTGAGCAGGTTAATGCTGTGAACATGGCAGGAGTTGAAGAACGGCATCTGAAGAGGCGGGTAGCTGAAGAGGATGAAGCAGAGGAGGATTGCGAGCAGATGATCGAGGTAAGTGGGCAGACGTCGCGGATACAAGCAGGTGGAGCTGCTGAGAACGTGACTGATCAAGCAGATGCCGAAGAGGTCTGTAGATCAGGGATCTCCTGCTGGCGTCCCAAAGTAAATGAAGACTCATTTATTTCTTTCACCTTGTTAGTCTGCTTTCTTGTTTAGAATAATTGGCCTTATTCGACCATCTTCCTTTTGGTCAGCTTGCTATGGAAATTTCAGTTATTTTTTCAACTTCAATTGGCATATTGACTTGTGGACTGCTTGAGTAACCAGCCTGCATTTTGATTGCGCATCTTCTTTTGGAGATTTTATGATTGCCAGGGTCCCTTTTAAGGGACTCCGTGCGTGTTCTGCGCATCCCGTAAGATGTTTTCCCTTAGGAAATTGGCGAGGGCCAGGGTCCCCCTTGAGGGACTCCGGGCATAGGAAATTGGCGAGGGCCAGGGTCCCCCTTAAGGGACTCCGGGCGTGTTTTGCTCCCGTAAGATGTTTTCCCTTAGGAAATTGGCGCGGGCCAGGGTCCCTTTGAGGGACTCCGGGCGTAGAAATTGGCGAGGGCAGGGTCCCCCTTAAGGACTCCGGGCGTGTTCTGCTCCTAGTAAGATGTTTTCCTTTAAGAAATTCCTGGCGCACCCTGCGTCTCCCTATAGGAGCGTCTCCCTTAGGACGCTTTTATGGGCGCGTCTCCCGAAGGACGCTTTGGTCATCGCCCTGCGTCTCCCGAAGGACGCTGCTTATGGGCAACTGCTGTGACTATCCTGCCTCCCTAGGAAACGGATAGGAACTGGATACCTCCCTTAGGAAATTCCTGGTCGACAACCAGCTGCATACTGCCCGAAAGTGACGCTAGTCACTTAATTGGCTGCGTACTCCCCGGAAGATACGGATGCTTTGGTCGTCACCGCCCTGCCGTCTCCCTAAGGATTCGTGCTTGATGGGCCAACTGTTTGTGGCTATCCTGCCTCCCTTTAGGAAACGGATATGGAACCTGGATACCGTCCTCTTTCGGAAACTTCCTGGACGCACCCTGCGTCTCCCTGATATGGACGCTTCTTATGGGCTTGCGTCTCCCGAAGGACGCTTTGGTCGTCGCCCTGTGTCTCCCGAAGGACGCTGCTTATGGGCAACTGTATGGCTATCCTGCCTCCCTTAGGAAACGGATAGGAACCTGGATAACTCCCTTAGGAAATTCCTTGCGCACCCTGCGTCTCCCTTAGAACGCTTCTTATGGGCTGCGTCTCCCGAAGGACGCTTTGGTCGTCGCCCTGCGTCTCCCGAAGGACGCTGCTTATGGGCAACTGTCTTTTGTTGTGGCACATTCTGGAATTTGCAGTAGATGGTTCTCTTCTTCAGAAATGTGCAGGGCTCAGTCATCTGCTTGTCGATGAATTGTGAGCTATTATCGGTAACTAGTGGGTTGTGGGTAGCCAAATCGGCAGATGATGTTTCTCCAGATGAATCGTTCCACATCGGCTTCTTTAGTAGAGGATAGAGCTTCGACCTCGATCCATTTAGTAAAATAGTCGGTGGCAACGATCATCATGTCCTTCTTGGCGGGCGCCGGTGGCGAGAGACCCACTAGGTCAATGGCCCATTGCATGAATGGCCATGGATTGTTTTGCGAATGGTAGACTTCAGCAGGCAGGTTAGGAATTGGCTTGTATCGCTGGCAGCGATCACATTTCTTGACATATTTGATGGAGTGAGTAGTAGCGCATGGTAGGCCAGAAGTAGCCTATGTTTAGAGCCTTCTAGGTGAGTGATGCCCCCAGAGTGGTTGCCACACTCGCCGTGTGAATTTTGCAGGACCTCGAGTGTTTGAGGGTATTTTATGCAGGTGAGATGAGGGCCGGAGTATGATCTGATGAGCTTGTTGCCGTGCATGTAGTATCTCGCGGCCTTCTGCTGGACTTTTCTAGCTTCGGATTTGTCGTTGTAGATTTCCATTCAAGGTAGTCGATGATGGGGTCTTGCCAGCTGGGGTCCTCGTCAATCTGCATTGCGTCGATTGGCTCTATTTCTTCAATGCTTGGTCGGTCAAGGTGTTCTGACCGGATGGAGCGTCTGAATTGGGTATCCAGCGCCGGATCCTAAGCTTGCCAGTGTGTCCGCCATGCGCGTGTCTTTGCCCGAGGCACTTGTTGGATGGTGAAGGTAGGAAACGCCTTTCAATAGCTCTGGACTTTGTCAAGGGTACAAGATCATCCTTGGGTGCTTTGCCATGTAAGTCACCTGAGGCTTGATTCGTGATCAACCTGGGAATCTGAGTAGATGGCTAGCTTCTTGATCGCTAGCTCCTTTGCCAGGCGCAGGCCGCGAGCAATGCCTCGTATTCTGCCTCGTTGTTTAAGGCTGGAAAACCAAGCCTGATGGCCTGCTCCAATAGGTCCATCTGGGGTGCTGATGACTACACCTAGCTCCCGCTCACCTTTTTGGTTCGACGCTCCGTCTACGCGCAATTGCCACATGTCTGTGGGTTGGCCAGGGTTCAGCGGATGTGCCATCTGTTTTTGAACTTTCCTTTCTTATGGTTGACCAGCTTCGCTTCTTCAGCTGACGAGGTGAAATTCTGCCACAAAGTCTGCTAGGAAGCCTGAGCTTTAATTGCAGTCTTTGGCCGGTATGAGGAGGTCGTACTGGCTTAGTTCTAACTAGCCCTATTCATGAGTCGCGGGGAAAGCGTCGGGGCTGTGAAGTATTGATCTCAAAGGAAGAGTTCGGTCAAAAATGGAACGATGACTCGGTGAAGCTTGTAGTAGGGTCGTAAACTTTCTCGGCGGAAACTAACAAGCGCCAAAATAAGCTTTTCCAATTTCGGGTAGCGAGTCTCTGCATCGAGGAGAGCTTTGACCGTGTAAATATCGCGGATGTTGGGCCCCTAGTTCTTCTCCGAATGAGAGCTGAGCTAACGGCCGAGTTAGACAGTGCCAGTATACGAAACAAGTTTTCCCCCCCCCCTTTCCGCCTGGGACTGGTTTTTTGAGAGCAGGGGAGGTGAAGTGAGGTAAGTCTTCTAGATTCTGAAAAGCTACTTCGCACTCCTCATCCCACTTAGTCTCTTTGATCCTATTTTTCAAGCTTTGAAAAATGGTCTGCACTTGTCGGTAGATCTCGAGAGGAATCGGTTGAGGCCGCTGCTCTGCCCGTCAGACTTTGTATTTCCTTCATTGTGGAAGGCGACTTCATTCTCGAGAATGGCCTTGATTTGTCGTGGGTGTGCCTCGATACATCGTTGCGTGACTAGGTACCCTAGGAATCGGCCGGACGATACGCCGAAACGATGCATTTACTTGGATTCAACTTCATGGATACTGGCGTAGCAAGCTGAATGCCTATGGCGAGGTTTTTGATGTGATCTGCACGTTTTGGGGCTTTGACCAGCATGTCGTCCACAGTAGACTTCCATAGTCTTGCCAATCTGCTCCTTGAAGATTTTATTCACGAGCCTCTGGTATGTTGCTCCGGCGTTCTTTAGCCTCAAAGGGCATGACCTTGTAGCAGTAGGTCCCTCTCTCGATGATGAAGAGAAGTTTTCGCCTTGTCATCCTCGTGCATTCATGATTTGGATTGTAGGCCAGGAGTAGGCGGTCCATGAAAGCTGAGCAGCTGATTGCCGGAGGTGGAATCCACGAGTTGGTCGATTCTCGGCAATGGGAAGTTGTCTTTAGGACATGCCTTGTTGAGGTCAGTGTAGTCGACGCAAACTCTCCATTTGCCCTTTTCTTGTTTCGCCACCAAAACAACGTTGGCCACCACTCCGAGTAGGAGACCTCTTCAATGAAGCCGGCTGCTAGAAGTTTGTCGATCTCGGCTTCAATGATTGCGACCCGCTCTGGGGCGAAGTTGCGTCTCTTTGTGCCACTGGCTTGCTGGCAGGGTTGACGTGGAGGCGATGGCAGATGATGTTGGGTCGATGCCTGGCATGTCTGACGGTGACCATGCGAACATGTCCTTGTTGTTCTGGAGGAAGGTGGTCAGCTCCACCTTCTATCTGGGCTTAGGCGCGAGCCGATCCGCGCTTTTCTGTCTGGCTGGTCAGGATCCAAGGGTATTAGCTCGACGTCCTCTTCGGGTTTCCATCCTTCTTCAGGAGAGACCTCCGGACGGATTTTCCTCGACTTGGTCCTGTATGCCTTCTGAGTGTTGCGTATAAGGGGATATTGCACTATTCCCCCTTCCCCATTCTGGCTGTGTCTCCGGTTGCCTAGGGAACGGGGTCTGGTTGTTCTTCTCCTCTCAGATCTGCTTGATTCACAGGACAGAAACTGTGTTGGCCTTGCTTTCTTTCAGCCCTTGCGCTGAGCATTTCCTCACGCCATTGCCTGGTCGCTTTGATCTGGCCGGATCACCAGCGCCCCAGGAATTGAGTAGCGAATTTATTTTCTGATGAGTGGCAGGAGTTGATGGCTTGATTCGATCTTATCCAATCCATGGTTTGCCCAGGATCTGTCATCACCCAGGGACATGTCCATTGTAGAGTGAGGCCTTTAATCAATCGGTACCATGAATGTTTGTGAGCTGAAGTACTAAGGTGGGAAGTAGACGTTCGAGAATCTATTGTGCCCTACGCTGATAAACCGTCGTTGCGCCATTGAATGCCAGTCAGCGACCTGGCTGATTTGTTAATCTTGCTTTCCAAAGCCCCATCTGCTGGATGACAGTCAACTGCAAGATATTGGCTGCGCTGCCTTCATCCACAGGAATTCGGTCGACCATGGCCTGCCCGCTTGGTTGGTTGATCTTCTTGCTTAGTAGACTTCTTTGCGGCGATTCGATCGTCATCCCAGAGCGCATAGCGTTCCGCGGTTGCGAAGACCTCTGCCAGAGTTTGACTGGGAGCGATAGTCAGCTTGCGGTATAAGTCGTGTTCAGTTGGAAGGCCTTTCTTGAAAGCAGAGGACGCGATCCGGTCGTCACATCCTACGATGTTGGCCTTTTCTGTTTTGAATCTCTTGATGTAGTCTCGAAGGGATTCATCGGACTTTTTGCGTAGGTTGAACAGGTGGTCGGGGTTCTGAGTCTCCCTTGAAGGGTGTAAATGAAGGCGTCGAGAACCGCTTCGGGGGAGCCGCCTGCTCAATTTCGACAGTGAAAGGCGTGGAGTTCGCTTGGTCCATCTCCTTGCGTAGGGCATCCTCGAAGTTCCCGCCGGCTTTCAAGTCTCGAAGTTGGTCATTCACAAGTTTCTTGACGTCTTCTGCACGCATTGCTGGTTGGACACGTTGGCGACCCTCGCGATTCGGGTGACGCTGACTGACCTCCTCGTTGATTTGCAAGGTTCGAGCTTCTCGGTTGCGTTGCCTAGGCGGCGTGTTGGTGGACTGCGCTTGCGAGTGATTCTCCGCAGCTTGTCGACGAGAATCGGTCCTTCGAGAGTGAGCAGCGGAGCGCCTTTCCTCGCGGTTCTCACCGTGAAGGTTGTCAGGTTGACCTCCTTGGGAGCCTAGCCTTTGAAGAATGTTCCTCGACGAGTGACCAGCAGAGCGCCTTTCTTCACGATCCTCATTGCGATGGTCGTCAGGCTGATCTCCCTGGGAGCCTAGCCCTCGAGGAGCATTCCTCTGTGGGCCTAGGCAGTCGCGGACGTGGAGTCGTGGGCCCTGCCTTCCTCGCACGTTGCTCTGAGTGTGGCTTGCGGATGCTTGTGACATGTTGGCGAGCTGATCACGTTGTTGTCCCTCTCCTTGTTTGCTCATGCCTGCTTGACTTGCTCGGCGCCCGTCGATCTGCCTGTTGGCACAATCGTCCATCCTTCTCTCTTCGCCCAGTGGTCCAAGGCCAAGGTTTTGAGCTAGATTGATTTGGTTGAGAAGCTACCTCATCAAATTGCTTTGGTCGTCCATTCTCAGAGCTAGCTGGTCAACTCTCAAATTGAGGTCTGCTTGACTTTGTGGATCGGGAGGAGAGAAGTGTGTGGAGCCCAACTGCATACGGGCTAGGGTTTCATTGAAGGTGTACGCGAGAGCGTGTGTCAAGCGTGGATGCAATGGAGGGAATGGATGAAGTTGCTTGAAGGATCATGCGTCGGGTTGACCGACGGATCGTGGATTAGGTTGACCGGAGAGTCGTTGAT
This sequence comes from Prunus kanzakura, assembly GCA_020521455.1. Lineage (NCBI taxonomy): Eukaryota > Viridiplantae > Streptophyta > Magnoliopsida > Rosales > Rosaceae > Prunus > Prunus kanzakura. The sequence continues at coordinate 16,120 of BPUM01001230.1, read as the reverse complement.
TGGGTAGACCAAGGACTCGTAGGTTAGCCACCAACTCATTTGATACTTTTCTGATCATTAGTGATAAAATGTAATTAGCTCGCATGATAAAAACGCGATTATATACCAACTATAATATCACTTGTGCCTTAAATAATAAATCTATTAAATAAGGCATGTGCAATATTCCCATAATAAAATATTCATTATTAATATTTATTAAGAATATATATATTAATTCAAATATCAAATATTAAATATTAATATTATAATTGAGAATTGTGAAATTTAGGCAATATGATAGAGATAGAAAACTTTATCTCTGTATTGGACTGTCAGCCATGGGGGAATGTTTGCAGAACCGTGCGAACCCAGGTGTGGAGCTCAGTCGCTGGCCGTGCGACAAAGAGGCTGGGCTCTCCAGCAAATTGATAGACCCGAGTCTCCTAGTCCCAATGGTGGTAGCGACGTCGCGAGCCGATAAGCAGGGCGGAGTCGACGGCTTTGGCAGTTCCGGCGGAAACGTCCGAAGGCTCGTCGGCCATTTCTCAGGTGCGGGCTGCATCGTTTCTCCCGGTTTGTGCAGATCGGAGGTCAGCGAAATCGTTGGTGCTGGCGGTGACGCAAGGCAACACCGGGAAAGTCTCCATCCATGCTGGGCCGTGGCCATCATCTTCTCCAAAGCTTCGTCGGCGAGGTTCCAGCATCTGGTCACGTATTTTTCCGTCGGCGTTTGCATTTTGGACGCCCACGAGTGATGGCGTTGCCCTTGTGGCCATACGACGGCAGTGGAACTCGTGAATGGCAGTGGCTGGATCGCGCCAGGGCTGCTTTCCTGCGGTTGTGGCGGCATAAGCCGTCGGCTTGGAGGTAGCTGACCTCTTGTCCTGCTGGGGCATGTCGTGTCGCGGGTGGTGGTGAACAGGCTACTGAGCCGTGGGTTTTTCCATTTTTGTCGTCCTATGTTTCTCGTGCGGAGCCAAAAACAAGAGAGGGAGAATGTTCCTTTTTCTGATTCTCCATTTTTCCTTTTTCTTTTCTTTTTTTTTTTTATCGTTCTGGTTCCAACAAAGAGAGTTTTCCGCTTTTTTTTTTCTTGAGAAAAAATAACAGATTCACTAGGAGGGGCCCTTGGGTGCTTAGAGAAATTCTCTCCGGCTCGCAGTGGTTGTTCCCGCTATGTTGATTTGAGGGTTTCGGATGAAACGGATTATGGAAAAGAAACGGATTTCTTGATTCGTGAGCACGCGTAGAGTATAACTCGTGCTCTCAATGAAAGCACCAATTTGTAGGAGTCAAATTCCTCCCACGGGAATATTCGCCTAAAGATTCCTTCGTCTTCTCCGCCTCTCTTTCTCTCTGCAAAACGAATAGCAATAAGAGGACCACACCCGGGGGGTGTTGGCCAAAGGCCCTCTGAGCCGTCGGCTTGGAGGTAGCTGACCTCTTGTCCTGCTGGGGCAGGTCGTGTCGCGGGTGGTGGTGAACAGGCTACTGAGCCGTGGGTTTTTCCATTTTTGTCGTCCTATGTTTCTCGTGCGGAGCCAAAAACAAGAGAGGGAGAATGTTCCTTTTTCTGATTCTCCATTTTTTTATTTTTTTTTTTATCGCTCTGGTTCCAACAAAGAGAGTTTTCCGCTTTTTTTTTTCTTGAGAAAAAATAACAGATTCACTAGGAGGGGCCCTTGGGTGCTTAGAGAAATTCTCTCCGGCTCGCAGTGGTTGTTCCCGCTATGTTGATTTGAGGGTTTCGGATGAAACGGATTATGGAAAAGAAACGGATTTCTTGATTCATGAGCACGCGTTGAGTATAACTCGTGCTCTCAATGAAAGCACCAATTTGTGGGAGTCAAATTCCTCCCACGGGAATATTCGCCTAAAGATTCCTTCGTCTTCTCCACCTCTCTTTCTCTCTGTAAAACGAATAGCAATAAGAGGACCACACCCGGGGGGTGTTGGCCAAAGGCCCTCTGATGCCTAAATTAGTTCAATTGATTTAGGGCGAAAAACTAATAGCTAAATAGGGTACGGAGTTTATATGTGTTTTTGGGATAAACAGGGTGGTCGGAGCCTTATGTAAAAGAGGGAGAGAAAGGAGGTGGCTAGGGTTTCTCAGAGATAATTTCTGCAGAGTTTCAGTAGGAGTTTAGACGTACCTTCACCCTTGTGTGTAGCTAGGTATTTATAGGAGTCTCGAGAGTTAGGGTTTCAGAGGAATAATTCCGTCGATGGAAGGGAATTATTCCTCCCCAATTTGGCGAGATTTGACTAATTAGGGATTTGATTTATTTGATTTAAATCAAATCCCTAATCAGGATAGCAATCAAATCAACACCTAATTTAATTAGGTAACTCCTCTATTAATTGAGAATATTTGTAGGAATCAAATCAATCCTCAACCTAATTAGGTAACATTCTATTTAATTGGGTAACCCCCAATTAAATTGAATAATTCCCAATTAGGTCAAATAATCCCCAAATGGAAGGAATTATTTGACCTAGGGTTATGAATTAATTCGGTTCCCACAGACCACAAGCATGACAATGTTGAGGACAGAGAGCTTGTGCCAGTCTCTTTTGATGTCTTCAAGCACTCCAGCTTTGCATGAATCGCACTCGTAGCATAACAAATTGGGCGCATTGTTCCACCGGTAGCAGTCCGGGTCTTGACTCACTGTGGTTGCCATGTTGTAATTGCATAATGTTGGTGGCTTACAACAACCAGACTGCATATAACATACATATATGCACCCCAAATCATTAAATTATTACAAGCTTTAGAATGAGCTAGTAAGTCTTTACACACGACATGAACTTTATACATATGTATATATATATCTCTCTCTCTACTTTATCATCCAAAGAAAAGCTTCTTTCTATATTTATTTTCAACTTTTGCTGCGAAAAGCCATCTTGAAATACATACAATGGGAAGAATTCTATGGTTCATACATGAGGCTGTCTTTCTATTTTATCTTTTATTTATTTTTGTTTTTAAAATTTATTAATGAGAGACTATAATGGGGGCACGACCTGCTGTTGGTGTGACTGATTATAATCACTCATTAAATCATCATAATATTATAATTTTTTTTTAAAACAAAAACAAAAAAAGGTGATAATGTAATTTGGAGTAAATTATTTTATAATAATTAGTTTATAGAATAAGTTGGAATTAATTAATAAGAAGATAATATCAAATATTTTATTGGAGGGTAGTGTACAAGTATGGCAATCACATAGCTGGAATGAGACTGAAAAAGATGGCAATGGAGGAAAATAGGAATCTTTTGATGCCATTTGTGTAGAAGGGTTCTTATTAAAGATTGAAATTGAAGCATTAGCAACAGTTGTGAACAATAATGACATTACACAATCTAAGGGGATAGAAAGGAATCTCACTCACACAAAACCGCATATTACAAATCTGAACATCAAATCAATCAAGCATCTTAGTTATTAGTAGAAGCTAGTGTTTGCGTGTTACAAAGTTCACAGAGAACGTTAGAGTCCATCGTGCATACAAATATTAATGATTATGATGAATTAAAGAGCGTATGCGCGACTAATCCTAACAATGCTCGTGAACTCACACCACGATTGTGTAGGATTCATTTGTAGTCTTTTATCTCTTGGGTATAAAATTTATATTTCCAAAAGTGAAATTGAATATGTAAAGTACAATACGTGATGCCTAAAAGAGCAGAAAATACACTACCATCGTGCATAGCACACAATATCCTACACGCAATACAAATTAATGAAATCATCCTATCCTCCGTTGCTGCAAATGCTCAACCATAAAAGAAGAAGAGGAAGAAGAAAAGGGTTAACAGCATGTCATATGATCCAACTCCATCAACTTCTTCATTTTCCTTTGCCAAATGAAAACTCAGACAGGCTAATGTTAACTTCATGCTGAGTACGAATCCCAGGCGGTGCCCGAGGCAATTGGGTTGTTGAAGTAGGCTCTTGATCCAGTTCCCTAATCTCTTCTGGGTCACTAGGTCCAGCATTGTTGTTGTTTAGGGAATGTGATGACCCTTCAGTTTCCCAATGATCTAATTCAAGGTTTGATGCTCTTGGAGATGCATAATAGCCATCAGCATCGCTGCGGTTGTTGTGCTTGTGCAGCAGATGGACCGGGGACATGCGCATGCCGTGGCTCGGAGTTCCCGGCGTACTTGAGAATGGTGTGTGTGAGTGTGAATGATGGCTGAGTTTTGTGTTCTTTTTGGCTTCGTTGTGCCAGCTCTTCAGTGCTTCTGCCACTTCCTCATTGAAAACGGTGCGTTTCATTGTAGAACCCATCTGTTTGAGTTTGATCAAACAAAACAAAGTTAACAGATGTTAAATCAATTGGGACTTTCTCTTTTGTTTTTTTCTTTCCAATTTTCATGTGCACAATTTAAAATCTGAAATTGAAAGTGAGATCATTTTCACCTGTGTCACTAGAGCATAGAGAGGCAGAGTCACATAACTGCATAAAAATTGTATAATGACCCTGAGGAGAGATCACCCAAAAAAAGGAATTGTGTGCATTAGCAAAAAAAATTGTGCTCATTGAATGATTAACATATGGATTTGTACAAATTTGTTTTAGTGTGTAAAGCTCACTGCTCACCCCATTGAGATCCTGATCACGATATCTTCGGTGCGGTGGTGGAAGCAAGAATCTATCCCAAACTGATACTGAAGGAGAGAAAATCAATTATTTAGGATATGAAAACTAAAGAAAGCTCTATTTCAATGGTTAAAGTATCTTTTGGTTAACATCTAATCTTAAGTATAAGCAGATATTTGTAAATGTGGTCATTTTTACTTACTGTACTAAATGCAAAGAAGGCCAGCTGAAATGCATTCTGCAATGAAGAGGAAGAAATAACAAAAGAGCAGCATGTAAAAATACAAACAAGTATGACTGTATATGATAATATAATATCCGTGAATTGAAGCTATACATATGAATTTTAGATGCATATTTTGAAGTACCTGAAACAGAACAAAGTGGATGACAAAGAGCATGAAGCGAGGGCTTCCAAACCAGAAGAGGTGATCGCCGAGTTGAACAAGAGGGGCACCCTTCACCACATCCCCTCTCTCCTGAATCCTCAGCCCCATCATTGATATAATCACTTGTAGTTTTGTTCCCACCAACAGGATTATCTACAAGATTTTTAACACTATCAGGATTTTCTGTTTTGCTCACAACCCTTAAATTTATGCGGCCTGCAACTGCAATGGCAATAGTCAAAAGGGAATGCATGATACTTGGATGATGAATTTTGTATTTGAACTTACAATTAAAGGGATAAATGGTAGCCAAAAATAAGCATACCATCCTGTCCAAAGAGGAAACATTTCTTTGTCAGTAAATTCCCAAACTTTTCAGGACAATTTTCAGAATCAGTTATAAAAAAAATAGGATTTTACAATAACACTAGAAACAGATTAGACCTAATAGAATATCTCATTTACCATATGTGTTGGAAAGCAAGAACAGCACTGCAGAGAACCATATAATTGGGCTGCATCCATGAAGTATAAAGTTAAGTTTGTAAGACAGAGTTAAACAAAGAACCTAATGACTTTAGACACTACAGAACACCAACCTGATCTCCACAACAACTTTGAAATCCTCTTCGAGTGATCTGCTTATGTACTTCCGAAAATCAAATGTCGTTTCACTGTCTGGTGCCAAATGTGCCTGAAATCACAAAGCATAGAATTTGAGTCCATTTATGACCTTCATCTTGAATCCCATTTAAGGCTTTGCGTATGCAAATGAATTAGGCAACTGTTTTTCTTACCGTGATAAATCCATGCCTCAGAGTTAGGTAATCAACCTTAGTAACTGACTGGAAGAGCTGCCTGAAGAAAGACACCTGGAAGGGAAAAAAGAGAAACTTTGAGACATTTGGTCAAGCAATTTTATGTAAGTTGAGAAGCTTAGGTTTATGTAAGTTGAGAAGCTTAGGAGTGTGTTTCTGAAGTTGACATCAAGGTTTCTTGCTGACAGAACTTGGGAACAAGGCTCAACTTCACGGAAGTATGTTACTTACAATCCAAAGGGTCAATGGTGACCTGAATTTCAAATGTCTCCGTCCAAATGATGTGTCCCTTGCAAACCTAAACCTTTCTGGATCTGCAATACAAATAATTTAATGAGTTACAATCCAAGAAGTGCCCTTGATGGTTAATTGGAAAATATTCTTATAATTAGTCATGAGAAGCCTAAATCTGTGAACAAAGTTTGTAAGAAGAAACATTATAATTTACAAGAAAAAAAATAATAATAATAGTCAACAGAAAAGTTCCAGCAAGATGATGTATTAAAGCAAGCCTGGACACCAACTAATCATTCTTTGGGAAAGAAAAAAGGAACTAGAAAGTTGATCATATGTCAAGAATGACTGCCTGCTTAAACCATTCATCATTTGGGATAGGACCCACTTAGCTTGAAGTAGATAAAATAACTTGGAGCAAAATTACAAACCATTGTAGTACTGATGTTCAATTGACCTTGTCTCTTTCTCCCAAGCCTTCCATTTTCTCATCTGTAATCCAAAAAAGATGAAAAATACACTGAAAAGATGAAACACAGAGAGAGAGAGAGAGAGAGAGAGAGAGAGAGAGAGTCTCCAAAGTTGGACTAATTTGCTACTTTACCTTGTATCTTCCCAAAGTCAACGTAAGGATGCAGTAGAGCACATGAAAAAGTGCTAACACAAAGATAAATACGTGCAGTTGGTGAATCCCATAGGCAGACACAAAGGCAACTTTGCCCTGCAAAAATTCACAGTCAATTAGAAGGATGTTATATATCAGTATGGAAACAGAACCGTTTGCTTTTTACCTGCTTTGAACAATTATCATCTCCTTTTACTGCTAATCTGCGCCTGTAACTGAAGTCAGGATCTGAGAAATAAAGAAGTTTCCTACCCTTGTTTTCAATTTTAACTGTGCTTCCTTACTGCAGGGAAGCCAAGAGGCTCCAATACTTTTTGGTATGCATATATCAGAGATATGATCTTGCAGCACAGTTAGGAGCAAGGATAGAAATCCCAATAGCATGAGCTCTTCAAAGAAATCAAAGAGAACAAACAAATTGTTAGGCTTTGAACAAACATAAATTGCTTTCATTAAAGAAAAAAAAAAACTAAATGACCGGATGGTGGGGTACCAGATTTAATCTTCTCAAGTGCTTCAACTAGAGCTCTCTTGTGTTTGCTTGTTAACCACTGAAAATGGTGCAAGAACAATGTCAGGTGCAATGATCAACATTGATGTTTAAAGACAAGAAAGTAAATTCAAGCAGGCAGCCAATGCCCAGAACACTAATTCTTGTGCACTCAGATTCATCTCCACCAGTTTAAAAACTGAAGGCAGCAGCAAAGCCTTCATCCCAACTACGTTGGATTTGGTTGCATGCATGACCATTAACTGAACAATATTTTTTTATGGGAATGAGGCCAATTAGTTAACTAAGCAATCTGGCCTTACCTTTCCTATGAGGTGTATGATATGTTCAATGAAGATTGAAACCGCAAGCAACACAAAACAGACCACAGCAACAGCCCATGTTGGTGTTTCCTCTAGGGAACGCTCTTTACTGAGTTCGGCCATTCGAATATCTACTCAAAAGAGCTACCAAGATATTCTTGTGAATCTAAATATTATATGTATATAAATGTGTTTCTCTTTGTTATTTATAAGGGAAATTATGTGTGTGAAGGGAAACGGCAGGACAGGAAATTCAAGACATTGTCTAAGACCAGTTATGATGAAAGACTTTTAAGTAACAGTCTAAGTCTCTGTCATTCTATGCCGACTTTATCGCCAAGAGCTTATCAAAATTAAGCAAATCAGCAAATTAACTTGGAGATAATTTTCAATAATATATCCTTCGGAATGAGAAATGGGACAAATGGACATTGTCAAAATGACCACTACTAGTTCATAGACAGCTTAAGATTTTTCCTGTTCTCAACTGAAATGGGACAAATGGGCAATTACAAGATTCAAAAGGGCCTTTGTGAGAAATGTTGCAAGTTGAATGGAGCATAGCACCTTTATGTCAATTACCACGTGGTACTACCATACTACAGTATTATTTCTCCTTTGTCAGTTCATAATTTTTCCTACAAAGGGTCAATTAAAGAAAATGATATGACAGAGAGTATATGAACCAAAAAATATTCCAGGAAGTCCACGGGGGATAAGACATACTCATTCCACGCAACCAATTGTGACCCTTCAATGGTTCATGGTATTTGATATTCTAGACAAAACTAATCTTCTTGAGGACCTAAATGTGTGGTTCTCATTCTAGAAAGCTAAACAATACGGTGCCATGGAGCTCAGAAGGAGATAAATGCCAAAGGGTATGGGCATATGGTGCTGACTGCTCTTTAAGAAGATAATGAGTCCTTCCCGCAACTTTCAACGTCCTTGAATAATCGGAAGGGGGTAGTTGCCATTAACTTGGTGATGAAAATTTATCATCCTTGTTGCATTTCAGGCCATACTAAATTTCTTATATTCCATATCATATAATGGTCTTATCAAAAAATATATTCCTTATAGAAAGGCCAGACTCGTTAACCTAATTAACATTGCATAGTCATATTCGGTGACCAAACCCATGGCCCTTTTTCTTCTATATTTCTGTTCATATTCAAACTTATGCTCTATGAGCAAGTTGCATATATATATACTTCATTCTGCTTTTATTGCTTTCTGTATTAAAAACTACACCAGTCAAAAGGCAGGCAGTAAGGTATGGTGATATAGCATGATTATTTGAAAAAAATAAAGTAGTTAGATCTCATCCATTTCTGTACAGAGAAAGCAGCAAATGAAGCCATGAGATTTCCAAAAGCAAGAACATTATATATACAACTGAGTCTGTCCCATCTCTTTGGAGCACCCATCTCAAGCTAATAAAACTGTTATTTTCTGTCATACATAAAATGTATCAAGATTTCATCATTTAAATTAAGAATTGCTATATATATATATGAATGTGTAGTCTGAAATTTGGCTGCACACATACATATCTGGTTTTTGAGGCTGGCCCAATTTTCAGTCTTTGATATATTATATATGTGCAAAGGTAGAGGAATCTTACATTGATCCTTGTTTTTATGTTAGATTTGGTTATGTCTGTTTATAAGTATATAGATTAAGTGTGTAAGTCCATATTTGACAGAAAAGTAGAAAAAAGAAAAAGCTAGTGGTATGATCTTTGAAATAAAAGTACATCCATCTTTGTACAGAAAAATAAAAAAACCAACTACATTTAAAATTAAAAATAAAAAGTCTATCCAAAAAGAGGATTTGAGACCTCCAATTCCCATACATTGAAAAAACAACTGAATTGTCCCATCTTTAGAGCACACCTAAGAACAAGATTCACAGTAACAGAAAGAAGATAGAGTTTCTTCAACTAATAAAGCTGTTCTTTTCTGTGATGCCACCATCTCCACCTGCAAAAAAGTAACCAAAAAAGCATGGCTTAGCATTAAGCAATGAGAGAGAGAGATAATTTATGACCTAAGAAAAAAAGCATTAATGAGAGGGAGAGAGATTGAAAGCTTTAATATATCTAAAGCTCTCTTGACAAACACTTTAGACCACTCTTACCAAGTTTCAGAATTACCACTCACCTTTTCAGCCTAACTTTGATGGTTAATTTATCTTACTTTTTTTTTTATTGGCCAACTAAAGGCTCTTTTGGACTCGTTACATAATTTTTCACATTCTTTGTTTATAATTTTCAAAATCAAAAGCATATAAGTTAGGTGGAGGAGTATACTATAACTCCAAAACCAAAAAAAATGTGATCAACAATTCATATTCACAATCTGACAAGATAACATTTTACTGATCAACACGTAACTCACCAATAGTAATCCCATCTGGGTCGAACTTTGGACATCCGGTTCTGACCATACGGGTGGTCCGTTTCAGCTCTTTGGGTGTTCCGGAAAGCACAGCACCCAATTGAATAGATTCCAATGAGGACCACAAGCATGACAATGTTGAGGACAGAGAGCTTGTGCCAGTCTCTTTTGATGTCTTCAAGCACTCCAGCTTTGCATGAATCGCACTCGTAGCATAACAAATTGGGCGCATTGTTCCACCGGTAGCAGTCCGGGTCTTGACTCACTGTGGTTGCCATGTTGTAATTGCATAATGTTGGTGGCTTACAACAACCAGACTGCATATAACATACATATATGCACCCCAAATCATTAAATTATTACAAGCTTTAGAATGAGCTAGTAAGTCTTTACACACGGCATGAACTTTATACATATATATATATATATATATATATATATATATCTCTCTCTCTCTACTTTATCATCCAAAGAAAAGCTCCTTCTATATTTATTTTCAACTTTTGCTGCGAAAAGCCATCTTGAAATACATACAATGGGAAGAATTCTATGGTTCATACATGAGGAGAGAACTTCGACGGTACGAGGGAAAACATAATTTAATAAAAGAAAGAAAGTTTTAGAGAAAAAGTTAGGATTTCAAGTATTTTCCTTATCATATTATGCTTCTATCTAATTATAAATTACAATACGTCAACCTAATTAAGAAATGTGAATGAATCGATCGAATTTTTAAGAAAACAAACACAAGCAAAATTATTTTTTTATTATCAAGTATCCTTTTCTAATATATGTTTCAACTACTTTCTTTTTTAAGTATGGAAAGAAAAAAAAAAGAGAAAAGTTGTAAGAAGGGAGTTTCTATTATCATATTTGCAATTCTATTGATTTCTTGAGGATGTTTAGGAAAATATAGAGGCTTACAATCACATATAATGCAAGACCCAAAAGAACTTGAATATATAGCCAGCAATGAATTGTAAATTACCAAGCAAAAAGAACACATATGTACTAATTACCTGTATGGGAGACATGTCTCTCTCAAGATAATCAAGAGGTGTCCAAGCAACAAGCTTAGCACAAGTCTTAGACCCCAATATGCAACTCCTAATCTTAGTCCAATAATTAGGATCCTTAATCCTATTCTTCAACCATGGTGAGTAATCTTCAAGATGGTACTCCTTATAAACCCTACTAGGCACATCCACTCCACCACCTTGACTTGTGACCACAAACCCAAACACAGTTAAACCCATTAGGGTTGCAATTAGGAGCAACATAACCACTAAGTACACCCAAAGTGCCCAAGCCACATTGAAGCAAGCACCAATGAAGCCTGCTAGAGATATGATGAGCACAACAAAACCCACCACCAGAAGTGGGGTTTGGAGGAAGGTTTCACATGTGGTGCTGCTCCTTGCCATCCATAGACCTCCTCCAATTATGGGTATTGATGCTAAGAGAGTGAAGAGGTTCAAGAACCCTATCACTGTGTTGCTGAACCTATACATCTCTCTCTCTCTCTCTCTCTCTCTCTCTCTCTCTCTCAATCTTCTTTCTGTGTTGTTTTCTACTTGTGTTTTTTAACCCCTAATTTCTCTCTTTATATGGGTGGCAATGCTTTACTCTGTTTGGTGCTGCTGAAAGCTTCAAGAATTCAAAATGCTTATCTCCCTTTTTTTTTGTTTCTCTATTTGCTTTCCATGCATTAAGGTATTCATTCATAAACTTTATTAATTGAAGTACTGTATGTGCATGATAATAACTAAATTATTGACACTTGACACTTGAGTGGTTGAATGACCAAAAAAGCCCTTGAATTGAATTTGATTCATTATGCATTGTCCAAGGCAAGAAAAGAATATAGTAGCTAGATAGGCAATTTGGGTAATTGCAAGAATGTTGTCAGAGAGAAGTGAGTTGCTTTTGCTTTTGTGGTGAATGAATGGACCCCATTTGAGCTTCTTTTTTTTTTCTTTTTTTTTTAAAGAGAACATTTGAGCTTCTTTTTGAAGCATGGTGATCACATTGATCAACAGCAGCAGGATATATTAGGCCATCTTTTTGGCGGTAGGGAATAGAATATTAGAATATTAGAGAATGGAGGGTCTGCCTAGCAATCCCTCTTATCCTCTCAGTCTCAGCCAATATACTTTAGACTTGTAGTTATTCAATGTCTTTGTTTGATTCTCTTTACGGCTCCACTATACACCAGTTTTCTTAATGGAAAAGTTTCTTAAGTTTCTAATCCTCAATTATTTGGTACGTCAATAACAGAATAATAATGTATGTACTTTGTCATTAAGTTTCTAGGGGGCAGGAGCTTAAAGTGAGGAAGCTATTCGAGGAGGCCAATTCCGCATTTAAAATGTTTAAGTTCCATGATTTCTTTATATTTGTTGATGGTGAGATTGACCTCCTCAAATAGTCTTCTCACTTTAAACTCGTCATTATAGCCTCCCGCTAAGTTTCTAATCCTTTAGTAATATTGAGTTTTGTTATGATTTGGATCCCTATATTGGGCTTAATACTGAAGCTCCCATCTTGATACTCAATAAATTATATAAAAATTATTTTCAATTTTCACAACTTAGACAAATAACAGGCTCCACTAGCCTAGGGTTAGACCAATAAACTTTTGGGACATGAAATGAACGACACGCCTCCTTAGCTACTAGCTATCCAAGCGCAATAGCCAATCACACAGAAGAAAGAGAAGCAAAAATAGAAATTCAGAGACACGGATGGCTGCAGCTATGTGCTGGTTTGGTTGCCAAGAAGAAGATGCAGAAATATATTAGCAACCAGTTTAACAATTGCATAGAGATCACAAGAGCATAACTTTTATATTTATTAACGCATACTGTTTCTTTTTGTTTCAGAAACCTACATCCAGTAAAATATACATAAAAAATTACATGGACATCAATAATATCAAAGTTATGACTGGCAGAGACAAATAATGACAGATGCGCCCAAGATTGATTTTAGGGGTAACATAATAATCGTACAGTTGCAGCCTTGAGAGACAAAAAGTCTGAAATCTTGTTCGTGTAAAAATCTGGTTGTATGGAGTTGTTAGGACTCTGAAGCACTGATAACAAAAATACAGACTTTAGTGTAGTTACCAGAGAGAACAAAAAGATTTTGCAACCAACATTTTGTCCAAACAGAATATCAGTATCTAATCTGTCCCCAACCATGCAAATCTGTGACTTCAGGATGCCAAATCTGTCATTAATTAAATTCAACTTACTAATATCAGCAATTATATGACCAAAATGTTTTCATCCGATCCATTCAAGTCCACTTCTTTAAGATGTCAAGTGTTCTGCGACGTAGTACATGTCAGCTACTAATTAGAATGCAAAATTACATCATGAAAATTGTACATTCTGTTACAATAATTGCATTCTTGTATTTACAAAATCATTGATGTTCACCTCATTAGTCAAAGTCATGTCTTTTAGCCTTTGAGTGTCTTTTAACTTTAAGACAGGGCTAGGCATAGTGAGTGATTAAAAAGATGAGTCAATGATGAAACTCCTCTAATGTTTGTCAGAAAACCAAATAGAGCAATTTAACTTCAATAACTAAAGAATTAATCTACAGTAAGATAAAAGAAAATAATGTAAGATAGGCCATTGATCTTCTCTCTCTCTCTCTCTGAGTAAATGCGCAGGCACACACACTTGTGTACTCTGTGCACGGTTTAATTTCATTTTTGCAAGTCTTGGATGGACTAACACTACAATTTGTTAGCACTTCAATGGTTTCGTTATCACAAGTAGTCTTGTGCTTACAAAGCAAATCAATTGCTGTCTTGGTTCATCAGGATAAGTAGGCGCATTATATGTCTTACAATGCAATACTCATTTATATCTCTTATAATGCATCTCGGATTATAGATATTGTGGTACGTATAATATTTGGTACACAAAGGTTACGTATCTCTTATAAAGCAAATTTAAAGCGCATTATATGTATCACGCTATATGATATCCACCTTAAGAGAATGCCTTGGTGTTATATAACATAAAAACTCTTATCAGAATATGTTCTTTGCTCAAGATAACAGTACTCATGTTACTTAAGAATTAAGATAAAAACAATGAAGAACAATAAATAAAGCATCTGACTTACTCGTTTGCTAAGTAGTCCATCATAAATGTTGAGGGTTTTCCCACAACCAGCGGCTCACATTGAGTAGATCCGCGGGTAGCGCCAACCATAGAACCACCATCTGAAGTTGAGTACAAATTATAGTAGCCATTGAGAGAAAATTATAGTAGCTTCATCAATTTGTTAACAACCTTTTTGGCTAGGTATTTTCAGGTCCAGAAATTCAAAATTTCCCAGTCAACTTTTGAAGTTTAGGTCTCATATAATCAAGTCATTTGGAACCACTAACCCATGCATCAGTAAATGCATAGATAATCTGATTCAGTATCTGAACATTAACGAGTTCAATAAATTCTAATAAGTTTTTTTATAAGATCGAATAAAAGGTGGCCGTTTTCACAGTCCTATCTCCTCTCCCTTATATTATGCTTTGATATATTGAACAGAAACAAGGAGATGAAAGCATATATAAATGTGAGTGCAAAGGACTGTGAAAATCGCTGCCCCTAACAAATGACTTTTGAATTTTAAACAAATTCCAATTAGGAAAATCTTTACACGTTTTGCAGCATAACGCAGTTGAAAATAATCTAATTAAAACACAAAGTGCAACAAGAGAGGAGAGAAATGAACCTGCCCATTCCTGAGCATCTGTGAGATGAGTGACAGGATCACGATTTGTTGCAATGAAAAGACATCCAGGGTTTTCACGTATACAGAGTGTCCCATACCTTCCATCACATAAACATTGACCGCCACCAGAGAAGACCAAATGCAATACATGTAACAAGTGCACTGCATAATAATAAGACCATAATGTTTATATGGTGTTGGCACTTGGTAACATGTATATTACCTTCCATTTAATACTTTGTAACACAATGTTTGCACATACGCCTGAATTTGAGCACAAGTACAGTCCATAGAAAATTAAAGAAAAAATATAGTGAATTATTGCAGTTATGTTGCATCTCTTTTTCAATCCAAACCTTCAGACGTTAAAGTTTAAATATTAAACTGAAGCCTTAATAATTTTTAGGCAAGAAGAATCTAAAACAGAAGGTACTTGAAGCAGCAGTGATTCTTCAAATTTTAATTACAAAGGAAAATACAGTACCCTGCAACAACAAAAATGTGCAGTGTGTTCAACACGCATGCATTGACATAAACAAGAATCACCTGAACTTACTGAATTTTTTAGTAGTTGAAATTTCGGTCAAATCCAACCACAACAGCTCAACCTAGAAATAGATCCAGCAATATTAAAAGTTGACGTTCTTTTTCTTTTTTTAAGAAGAAGAAAGAAAGAAAGAACCTCACATGTGTATGCTCAGTTTTAAGGTTCCAAAAAGGAATGCAAAAGCTCTATTGAGAGAAAGTTCCACTTGTATTTCTATCAATACAAACCCAATAATAAACAAAGTTCTATGAAGCAAGAAAGGACAGAAGTATACATTCTCATCATGCTTCATCAGAAATTCAGGCTTCAGATCTATCTTCTTCCCACCGTCTTCCTGTAGGAAAAGGAAAGCATTTAAAAACATACTTCTCATCACATGTAATATAACAGGGGCATATTAATGAATAAAAAGAATTATAAACAACTTTAGCCCAGTCCATCCCTCAAACTACTAATTATAAACAATTGTAACTACCTAACTTTTCCTGATAGTTTAGGGCCTTAGGCACACGAGCACACACAAAAAGATGATGTTTTCAAAAAATTCAGTTTCCAAATATTTACTTTTACATCCAAAGAAGATGTAGACCTCGTTATGTCTCTCGAGCAACAGGGAAATAATGACACCAAGTTTTGTGCAATACTCTTGTTAGCCAAATGAATAACATGTCATTTGATTTCAAAAACTAGGTACAAAATGGAAAAGTACAAGTAACAGCATCATGTACTGAAACTTACACGATTTCAGACTCATACTTACTGGTCCACCAAGGTATTGATATCCAGCAAGCTCAAGCTCCTTCAAGATACCTTCCTCACCAATCACATAAACCTATAAAAGGCTCGATCATCAGTCTATTATCATCTAAGTTCATGATTAACATGCACCAGTTAATTCATTTAGTGCTAATCATGAGGTACCAGATGCAAGGAA